>JACXGM010011774.1:0-16825 GCA_016801145.1 Umbra pygmaea
CACGACCTGGCACCTGCTCACAGTGCCAAAACCACTGGTAAATGGTTTACTGACCATGGTATTACTGTGCTCAATTGGCCTGCCAACTCTCCTGACCTGAACCCCATAGAGAATCTGTGGGATATTGTGAAGAGGAAGTTGAGAGACGCAAGACCCAACACTCTGGATGAGCTTAAGGCCGCTATCGAAGCATCCTGTGTCTTTATCACACCTCAGCAGTGCCACAGGCTGATTGCCTCCATGCCACGCCGCATTGAAGCAGTCATTTCTGCAAAAGGATTCCCGACCAAGTATTGAGTGCATAACTGAACATAATTATTTGAAGGTTGACATTTTCTTTTTTTTTACACTTCTTTTATTGAAAAGATGAAATATGCTAATTCTTTGAGATAGGAATTTCGGGTTTTCATGAGCTGAATGCCAAAATCATCAGTGTTAAAACAATAAATCACCTGAAATATTTCAGTTGGTGTGGAATGAATCTAAAATATATGAAAGTTTAATAATTATAATTACATTATGGAAAATAATGAACTTTATCACAATATTCTAATTTCTTGAGAAGGACCTGTATATGCTACAATGATGGATACAACACTTAACATGGTATATTAACAATCTACTGTACACTACCCCCCCAAAGGTGTCTTATTGCCATTATGAATGTATTTTATTTAGATGAAAAGTTTTATTTATATGCTACAGTATATTATAAACTGGGCTTATTGGCTGATATATTATGGTTTATTATCACATATTGTCTTGCTCTACTTGTGTTGGAAACCGATTTATAAAAGCAATAAGGCATCTCATGTGTTTGTGATATACCGTAGCGATTATACTGTGACTAAGTGCTGTGCCCAAGCCCTCCACAATGTTTTGTGCTTTAGAACAGTTGTTAGCCGTGGTATATTGGTCATACACACCCTCTCGTGCCTTATTGTGTATTTAAGTGTATGCTTTGCACCAATCAGCATTCAAACTACCCCGTTTTTAATTGGTTATATTGAGTCCCTGTGATGCCCTACTGCCAAATTTTATATGTGACACGTGGTTCCTAAAATTGCAGCCTAATTTCATTGTTGTACATAAAACATACGTCTGGACATCTAAGGTAACCGTAAATGCCACCACCAAATATGATGCAGAGACACCCTTGGCCAATTCAGATATCACATCTGACTAACAAATCTCAATAGGTCACTTTTATTTCTTTTTTCTCGTGATTTTTTCCCCCATTTTTCTCAGTTCCCAATTGGTCTTCATGTCCATTTTATTCTCCTAACCCTGCCTTGTTGGCAGCCTTGCAACTCCATGGACAGATGCAGGATGGTTAAGGGTGCTCACGTGGTTCACCCAACCACATGTCACAGTGCCAGCTGATTCTTTTCACACTGCTCATCCAACAAGGAAGCCTTAAGTCAGATCATGCATGGGATGATTACACTCATCAACTATATTTCCGCGATTTAACTTACAGGCACCTGATCTGCACACAAGGAGTCGCTGGAGAGTGACTTTGCAAGGTAGATATTCCAATTCATCTAACCCAAATCCCGGGCAGAGCAAAGCCAATCTGCGACAATTGGCTACTAATGTACCCCACTTTGGCCAATCAGTACCATTTGGTAAAGGCTTGAACTTTATGGAAAGACGCATCACTCACCCAATTTAAAATCAGACTGATCCTTGATATATCACTTCTGACTTGGTTTATTACTATAGAGCCCTCTTTGGACTATCAAAAAGATGTTATAAATTCAGTTTTTCTGGGGGCAAGACGCATCATTCAACAATGTTACTCTGTATTCAACACTGGTATCAGTTTATTTAGACTTCTGTGTGTTGTTATTTGAAAATGTTAAATACATTTGTGATTTTAAAGCAGAAAAATACAAAAAAGTGAAGGCTGTGCACCGGGATTGTATGCAGTACGTGTATCAATCCAATTCAGACACTTTTCATTGTGTAAGTTTATCCCTAGGCAAGACAACGCTTGCAAAAAAAAGGAGAAGGAAATTACCAAAAACGAACCACATTGAAATCTATTGTGGAATGCTTTGCTCATGTATGCCACAGACAGAGGTGGCATTGTATTCACACATCATCTGACCTGTTACTCCGTTATCTAATATAAGATGCAAACATTTCATTGACCTGAATAACATAGAGTACTTTCGGTGTTTGCAAACAATTCGCATACATCCAATAAATTATGCCTCTTCTTATGGCACTGTGTATTTCTTCATACCATGAAACTTTAAAGGAGCAGTATGTGTAGCATGCTTAATATTTGTAGAATTAATTCTCCATGTGGAAACCAGCCAACATGACCCCCCCACACACACACTCACACTGCCCATGTCAGTGAAAGTCTGCATTATAGGATGTGTGGACACCAACTTATTTATGTTTGCAAAATAAGGTGAAACAATATCATTCCACTGTTACTCCAGCAATACAGTGTTATGTACTTTTTCTGAAATGATACTGCAAACATTTGATATATCTATCCTTCAACTTAAACAATGAATTTATTTGGCTTGCCTCAGACAACCCTAGCATTTCATGGCTTAAATCTGGTGAGCAGTACTCAGTCCTCTGTTTAGATGACTAGAAGCTGGCACAGGAGTTGAACGGTGTACAGTAGTTTCTCTGTCGGTGGTGGGATGGTTGTCCTACATATAGCTACTAGCATAATTTGATTGAGTCATGTGCTATTGCCTTGTGAGTCATGACCTTGTTGTGTGACTTGGTGTTCCACAATACACAGCTGTATTTTACTTCCCATTCAGTTAGGTAACTTGTGTTATCACATGAGCACATGCATACCAGTGAGAGACAGTTCTCATTCGTGCATCTAAACTGCTTTGATTATAATAATAAATAAACATAAATGTTCTACAGCTTTTGGAAGCTTGTCACTGAAAGAGAAATTAGTTCTGATTTCACTCTGCAAAATTCTATACAGTGTTCTTTTAACAGATGGTGTCTTTTCAGACTTTTTTTCTGCATTAAAAGTTTGGAGAGAAATATTCGTCAGAGAAGAATAAATATTGGTGTACAAGAAGATAATTTGTTAACATATTTATTGCTTGTTATGAAATCATCCCCAAATATTTTTTGTGTTTGCTCCTTGGCTTGTGTTTTCAGTCATGGCTGACCTTTGCTCCAGTGGCAGACCTGTCAAGCCAGTTTTTGGGGGTCACCATGGACCAGGTGAACTGGCTGTCCTTGGTTTTCATGGTGGTAGCCATACCTCTCAGCTTCGGGACCACATGGGTGCTAGACACGTTGGGGCTCCGAGTCGCCGTATGTACATGCTGTTTAAATAGACTTTAGGCAGACTTACATGTCAGAGAACACAACAAATACATGAGTAAACTGAGGTTACATAATTATAACAACCAATATTCCGATAAACCTACATTCCCTATCCATACGCATTACATGTTCCTGAACAAAGAGTAAACACGTGACATTAATCGGGCCAGTAACTTGAACTTAACGACAGAAATATGCATAAACAAGGTTTAGTAGGGAACATTATAGAATGAATGGTTGACATCTGAGATATTGTTAGTGTTTTATGCAGTTGTACACATTTGCATTTACACAGATCTGCTATCATACAATGGGTTAAACTAGTCAAGTAAATGGAAAAATAATGATATATTAATGTCAAGGTAAATTAATATACATGTATAA
This sequence comes from Umbra pygmaea, assembly GCA_016801145.1. NCBI lineage: Eukaryota > Metazoa > Chordata > Actinopteri > Esociformes > Umbridae > Umbra > Umbra pygmaea. The sequence goes on from JACXGM010011774.1 coordinate 3,709, forward strand.
AATGATTCATGGTTATTTTTTTTATTGGTAAGGGATGTTTAGCCCCAAAATTGAATGTCAGTATTAGTCCACCAAGCAACCTGATGAACTCTGTTTTTAAGACACAAGAACAAGTATCAATAGCATTCAAAATATGATGCCTTGTTCAAGATGGTGCCCACTGTGACTTGTATCCTCTGTGTACTGTTCAACAGCTGGTGGTAGGTTCTGGGCTCAACATGCTGGGAGCTGTGTTGCGTTTCGTGGCCACACTGAGGAGCATTCCCGGGGCATTGGTTTTCCCTGTGATGATGGGAGGCCAGACAATCTGTGCCTTTGCCCAACCCCTAATTATCTTCACGCCCACCAAGCTGGCAGCGCTCTGGTTCCCAGAACATCAGCGGGCAACCGCCAATACCATAGCCTCGATGTGTGAGTGAGCTACTGTACCCTTTACCAGGCTACACGTGTCAACAGTATTGGTTAGGTGATATCCTACCATATCTGTTTTAAATTGTCACTGTCACAGTTTCACTCTTATTTGGTCAGCTTGGTTCAGTCACAGCATTTGAGATGCCATAAAAAGTGGGAAGTGAAAGTTAAGCCTATTTTACATTTTTCGGTTGTGTTTCTCCATTTCTCGTTTCAGCGAATCCCCTAGGGATTCTTGCTGCTAACATCTTAACCCCCATGATTGTGGCTGGGACAACCAACAACTTCTTTTTATTGGTGAGTTAAAAAATAATAAATAAAGGTGCATATACTATATAACCCAAATTATCTGGACACCTGACCTTCACACCAGAGCTGGGCGATATGGAAAAAATCGAATATCACGATTTTGTTGACCAAATACCTCAATATCGATATTGCGGCGATAGTGTAGGGTTGACAATTGGTGCTTACAAAGACATATTTACACAATGAGATTTTTGATAAATAATCATCATTGATGTGTATATAATAAGTGGGGTAAAGGCAAATAATAGAAAAGCTAGAAGAGTCTGGTAAATTCAGTAAATTACATCACTTTTATCCACTCTTTAAAACCAGGGAAAGATAACACTTTTGTCATATCACGATATTACGATATCCAAAATCTAAGACGATAATCAGTCTAAAATCGCAATATCAATATAATATCAATATATTGCCGAGCCCTACTTCACACCCATATGAGCTTGTTGGACATCCTATTCCAAAACCATGGGCATTCATATAAAGGCGGCCTCCCTTTTGTGGCTATAACTGCCGCCACTCTTCTGGGTAGGCTTTCCACAAGATTTTGTAGTGTGTCTGAGGGAATAAAAGCATTTCTGAGATAAGGCACTAATGTTGGACAAGAAGGCCTGGCTTGCAATCGCCTTTCCAATTCATCCCAAAGGTGTTCAGTGGGATTGAGGTCAGGGCTCTGTGCTGGACACTTGAGTTCCTCCACACCAAACCTTCTGAACCACTTCTTTATGGACCCTGCTTTTGGCACAGGGGCACAGTAATGCTGAAACAGGAAAAGGCCTTCCCCAAACTTTTGCCTCAAAATTGGAAGCACCCAATTGTCTAAAACATGTTTGTATCCTGTAGCATTAAGATGACTCTTCACTGAAACTAATGGGCCTAGCCCTGAAAAACAGCCCCAGACCATTATCCCCCTTCACCATTAGTAAGGGTGTTCATATGCATTTGGCTATATAGTGTATTTTGACTTTGATCATGAATATACAGAATATTAATTCCATTATAACTTACTCCATGTGCATTGATCTTCCCAGATGTTGACATACGCTGTGCCAGCAGCTGTAATCTTTGTCCTAGCCGCAGTGGGGATCCGTGATGGAGTCCCCCCAACGCCACCCTCAGTCAGTGCAGAAAGCTCCAACTCAGAGCCCTTTCTGACTGGGATGAAGCTGGTGAGCAATCATACAGACACACCAACAATAATTCCAAAAATATTTTTGGAGCTGCCATTACGTTTATTTGACTTTGTGCTAAGTTCCAGGGCTTGTCATACTTAGGTATTTCAGAGATCGGCATGAATGTGCGCTGAACTTATGTCTATCTGCCTTCCCGTTTCTTTGCAGTTGCTGAAGAACAAAGCTTACATGATTCTGCTTATGTGTTTTGGCTCGGGTCTCGCAGTGTTCACCTGCTTCTCCACGCTCCTGGAGCAGATCTTGTGTGTCCGAGGGTACACTAATGTAAGTGATCTTTGAGGGCCAAGAAGATTCAAATTGTCATTGCCAGTTAATCAAACGATACGGAAGATGACCTGAAAGCTTGTGATGACAGGACTTTGCAGGGCTGTGCGGGGGTCTCTTCATTGTGTTCGGTGTAGTGGGGGCTGCCATCTTGGGACTCTACGTTGACAAGACCAAGAACTTCACAGAGGCAACCAAAGTCAACCTGAGCCTGGCTGCACTTGCCCTCATCGCCTTCTGTGTGGTGAGCAATGTAGCCTAATGGGCCAGGAAAACAAAGGTTGCAGGTTCTAATCCCTGGGCAGAGCAGTGAAAAACACTGCTGCTTTGTCCCCGTGAAAGACAGTTATTTTTAATTGTACCCAGGTCATCTCAGTAAGTAAAAATGTGTTCTTGCTTACAATAGTGAAATAACAGTCACAAAAATAGACTGTTGAGGGGTATGATTATGAAACAATGACACTGTCCAAATTAGCCACTTTCTTTTCTTTTAAACATCTCATGTTTGTGTTGCCCCCTACCAGGTCTCTCAGATGCAGAATCAGGGAATAGCTGTGGCTGTTATTTGCTCAATCTTCGGTTTATTCGGCTTTTCCTCCTACCCGGTTGCTATGGAGTTGTCTGTGGAATGCTCCTACCCGGTTGGAGAGGCGACTTCAGCAGGTCTCATCTTCATATCTGGGTATTTTGGCACTCATTTAGGTTAAACTTCAGCAGGCCTCATCTTCATATCTGGGTATTTTGGCACTCATTTAGGTTAAACTTCAATTAGTGTTTTCAAAAGGACAACAACATTTCAAAGTCGTGTCAAGTACAGTATATTTTCCCTGGACAATTTAAAGAGCTAGGGTTTCAGATGTTTTCGGGAGATGGGTAGGGACTACTGCTGTTTAGACAGTTGTATACAGAAGTTTGGCCACCCCTGGAAGAAAAAAACATATTTATTTGTTAACACAAGTTGACCTGACCTCTACATGGTGAAACATGACATCCTTCTGCACGTTTACAGGATTTCTCTTTATTTAGCATTTTTCATAGATTCAAAATCAGAATCAAAATTGAAGATGGCATGTGCAAAGGTTTGGGCACCCTGTCACTAAGTACTTAGTAACACCTATATACACTCACTTAAAGGATTATTAGGAACACCCGTTCAATTTCACCTTGCAATGATCTACTCAACTAATCACATGGCAGTTGCTTCAATGCATTTAGGGGTGTGGTCCTGGTCAAGACAATCTCCTGAACAAACTGAATGTCAGAATGGGAAAGAAAGGTGATTTAAGCTATTTTGAACGTGGCATGGTTGTTAGTGTCAGACGGGATGGTCTGAGTATTTCACAATCTGCTCAGTTACTGGGATTTTCATGCACAATCATTTCTAGGGTTTACAAAGAATGGTGTGATAAGGGAAAAACATCCAGTATGACAGGGGTGTCAAACCAGATCCACAAAGGGCCTAGTGTCTGCAGGTTTTCGCTTTTACCTTGTACCTGAATGATTAAATGTCACTTATTGGTTAGGATCTCGCCTCACCTGGCAGTCTACGTCTTAATTGGGCTCTAATTGAAAGGAAAGACCAAAAACCAGCATACACTCGGCCCTCCGTGGAACCGGTTTGACACCTGTGCAGTATGTGGCAGTCCTGTGGGCGAAAATGCCTTGTTGATGCTAGAGGTCAGAGAATAATGGGCCGACTGCTTCAAGCTGATAGAAGGGCAACTTTGACTAAAATAACCACTCGCTACAACTGAGGTATGCAGCAAAGCATTTGTAAACCCACAACACGCACAACCTTGAGGCAGATGGGCTACAACAGCAGAAGACCCCACCAGGTACCACTCATCTCCAATACAAATAGGAAAAATAGGCTTCAATTTGCAAGAGCACACCAAAATTGTACAGTTTAAGACTGGAAAAATGTTGCCTGGTCTGATGAGTCTCGATTTCTGTTGAGACATTCAGATGGTAGAGTCAGAATTTGGCATAAACAGAATGAGAACATGGATCCATCATGCCTTGTTACCACTGTGTGGGCTGGTGGTGTAATGGTTTGGGGGATGTTTTCTTGGCACACTTTAGGCCCCTTAGTGCCAATTGGGCATCGTTTAAATGCCACGGCCTACCTGTGGATTGTTTCTGACCATGTCCATCCCTTTATGGCCACCATGTACCCATCTTCTGACGGCTTCTTCCAGCAGGATAATGTACCATGTCACAAAGCTCAAATCATTTCAAATTGGTTTCTTGAACATGACAATAACTTCACTGTACTAAAATGGCCCCCACAGTCACCAGATCTCAACCCAATAGAGCATCTTTGTGATGTGGTGGAACGGGAGCTTTGTTCTCTGGATGTGCATCCCACAAATCTCCATCAACTGCAAACACAGTATTAGTATGGTGTTCCTAATAATCCTTTAGGTGAGTGTATATACAATGCTCAAAAAAATAAAGGGAACACTTAAACAACACAATGTAAATCCAAGCCAATCCCACTTCTGTAAAATCCCACTGTCCACTCAGGAAGCAACACTGATTGACATTCAATTTCACATGCTGTTGTGCAAATGGAACAGACAACAGGTGGAAATGATTGGCAATTACCAAGACACCCCCAATAAAGGAGTGGTTCTGCAGTTGGTGACCACAGACCACTTCCAATGTTCCTATGCTTCTTGGCTAATGTTTTGGTCACTTTTGAATGCTGGCGGTACTTTCACTCTAGTGGTAGCATGAGACGGAGTCTACAACCCACACAAGTGGCTCAGGTAGTGCAGCTCATCCAGGATGGCACATCAATGCGAGCTGTGGCAAGAAGGTTTGCTGTGTCTGTCAGCGTAGTGTCCAGAGCATGGAGGTGCTACCAGGACAACAACCCAGTAGCAGGACCGCTACCTCCGCCTTTGTGCAAGGAGGAGCAGGAGGAGCACTGCCAGAGCCCTGCAAAATGACCTCCAGCAGGCCACAAATGTGCATGTGTCCACTCAAATGGTCAGAAACAGACTCCATGAGGGTGGTGTGAGGACCCAACGTCCACAGGTGTGGGTTGTGCTTACAGCTTAACACCGTGCAGGACGTTTGGCATTTGCCAGAGAACACCACGATTGGCAAATTCGCCACTGGCGCCCTGTGCTCTTCGCAGATAAAAGCCGGTTCACACTGAGCACATGTGACAGAGTCTGGAGACACCACGGAGAAAGTTCTGCTGCCTGCAACATCCTCCAGCATGACCGGTTTGGTGGTGGGTCAGTAATGGTGTGGGGTGGCATTTCTTTGGGGGGCCGCACAGCCCTCCATGTGCTCGCCAAAGGTAGCCTGACTGCCATTAGGTACCGAGATGAGATCCTCAGACCCCTTGTGAGACCATATGCTGGTGCGGTTGGCCCTGGGTTCCTCCTAATTCAAGACAATGCTAGACCTCATGTAGCTGGAGTGTGTCAGCAATTCCTGCAAGAGGAAGGCATTGATGGTATGGACTGGCACACCTGTTCCCCAGTCCTGAATCCGATTGAGCACATCTGGGACATCATGTCTCGCTCCATCCACCAACGCCACATTGCACCACAGACTGTCCAGGAGTTGGCGGATGCTTTAGTCCAGGTCTGCGAGGACATCCCTCAGGAGATCTGCCACCTCATCAGGAGCATGCCCAGGCATTGTAGGGAGGTCTTTCGGGCACGTGGAGGCCACACACACTACTGAACCTCATTTTTACTTGTTTTAGGACATTACATCAAAGTTGTATCAGCCTGTAGTGTGGTTTTCCACTTTGATTTTGAGTGTGACTCCATATCCAGACCTCCATGTGTTGATACATTTTATTACCATTGATATTTTTTGTGTGATTTTGTTTGTCAGCACATTCAACTATGTAAAGACGAAAGTATTTCATACGATTAGTTCATTCATTCAGACCTGGGATGTGTTATCTTAATGTTTCCTTTATTTTTTTGAGCAGTGAATGTAACTGGTGAAGAAAATGTTTTCTGTAGCCATCTATGAGTCTTTCTATTCTTGTCATATATTATATATTTTTTTCCCACTCTTCCTTGCAAAATTATTTGAGATCAAAAAGATACTTAAGTCTCATGCATGCTCTGCATGTTTGAGATCTTCCCAGATTTTCAATAATATTCTTTGCTCTTCTTTCTTGTAAATATTTAATGGTAGATTTCAGTTTCCTAAATGACAAATTGGACATTAGCTAGGAAGGTAGGACATTAGGTAGGATTTCTTGATATTACCTGGCTGCCACACAACATCAAGGCAAAATGGAGCCACCCCTATTTCTTAACCGATGGCAAGGTGGTCTTTTCTTGTAATTCTTCACTGTGTTTTTCCCCTAAACAATTTACCTTCTTTGATTGTTTCAACATTATTCTGGCTTGTCAAGGCTTTCTTTTCCATACTTTAGATGCTGAGATTAGTGATGATGTATCTAGAATAGGCTTTCTTCTGACAACTCTCCCATGCAGATCCTTGTTCTGTAAGGTAAACTGTACTGTAGACCTGTGAATAACTACTCAAGTTTCAGATTACAGGAAAACACCAGCGCAAAATGAACATAGGGGTTAATAACACATTGGTACTGAATCGACCGTGTCTGAGATACGTTTTCATGCTAATCGAATGTGCCCAGTTTTAGTGCAAACTGATAATTACCATATAATTCTAGTAGTGTGGGCATGGATGAAAAATAAATCGCTATTATATACCACTAACAAGGTTCAAAATACCACCAAACTTCCACGGAAGCATAATGAGGGTCCCTATATGCAAAACGAAGCATTGAGAACTTTGTAAGTGTACAGACAGTTTATTAGAAATATAGTTTAAAAGACATTACCGTTTGTGTATACAGCCAGGCGCAATCTTCGAAAAACAGACCCGATCAGTCAAACCACAAACTCTGTGCTACATGAGCTGAACTGTAAGCAAAATGTGTTTGATTTTAGTTTGCATTGCCAGATGTAAGTCTTGCTCATTGATCTGCATGAATGACCGCAAAACATCTTGCCATGGAAGATTCCAAGTCACAGTTCAGCTCACGTAGCACAGAGTTTGTGGTTCGACTGGTTGAGTCTGTTTTCCGAAGATGGTGCCTGGCTGTATACATGAACAGTAATGTCTTTTAAACTATGTTTCTAATTTTTTTGCAAAATTGTCATAGCGCTCTCCAGGATTTAGGTTAGATAAGTCAGATTATCTATCCTGCCACATCGCTCTACAGTGAGTCCTTGTGTTCAGATCGGGCGCCTGTAAATTCAATCACAGAAGTACAGTCGGTGAACGTAATCATCCCATGCATGATCCAACTAAAGGCTTCCATGTTGGGGGAACAGTGTGAAAATGAATCGGGCGACATGCTGTTGGATAAACCATGTGCGCGCCTCTTGTCATCCCACAGATCTGTACAATGAGTTGCGGAGCTGCAGACAATACAGTATTAGAGAGGAAATTGGGAAGGGAGGAAAACCGGGAAAAGAAATCATCAATCAATAAATAAATCTATCCTGTATTAAATTAGAGATCAGATCAACTACTGAAAGATATAATGTAAGAAAAAATTATCCACGGGTGCCCAAAAATTTGCATGCAGCTGTATTTTCATTATTGGGCTGCGAGGAAAGAGACAAGCTGGTCCTTTGGTAGAGGAGGTGGGACAGCTGACACCGGAGGGGCTAGCCCAGTGGTCCTCAAACCCTTCCATGGAGGGCCTAGTGTATGCAGGTTTTTGCTTTTACCTTGTACAAGCCTGATGGAGTAGCTCACTAATTGGTTAGGATCTCCCCTCACCTGCCAGTCTAGGTCTTAATTATGCTCTAATTGAAGGGAAAAACAAAAACCAGCATACACTAGGCCCTCCATGGAAGGGTTTGAGGACCACTGGGCTAGAATGTTAGTCTGACACAGTTATATATGTGGACCACAGTTGGCAGTGCAGGGCTGTTAATAATATATTAATGTGCTTGTTTTTGGTCATGCAGGCAGATCCAGTCAATCATCTATATACTGCTTCTTCAGGGCCTGACCAAACAAATGGCTGAGTCACCATTGTCTACCTGTTCTACAGGAGGGGATGCCACCTTGAGTTGGAGGGGTAGGTCCACAACTGCATTACCACCCTTAAGTCATGTTGATATTCTAATTCAGGTAAAACTGGTTGCTATTCCAGCACTGTACTTGTTGGCAGTTGAGTTTACCCGTTTACCAGATACACCAGTTGCATGTGGTGAACCAAAGTGTTGGCTGAAACAACATCCCATTCAACACAGGCTTTGCAACAGCTAAGGGACAGGTTGATGTTTATTGGATGGGGGGGCCTGATAAAAAAGGACAGGGGACTTTTATTTTTGCTCTCACGTGCTGTAGTTTTATTTCAATTTCAAAATGGTTCATTTCTAGAAACTTTGTAAATGACACTTTTTGTAGTGGTAACTAATCTACTTTTTAAACAGCCCAAGGCTGTGGTGTCCACGTGGCATAGTGGTCTAAGTCGCTGCCTTGCAGGACAAATTATGTCATGATATTCAGTGGTTCGAACCTGACTCTGCACGGACCTCCAGCACAAGGCATCGAAATTCGAAAAGCACTGTCCGGGATTTGAGATAGATAAATCAGATTATCCACCTTGCCACGTTGCTCTCCAGTGACTCTGTCCAGATCTGTTGCCTGTAAATTCAATCGCGGAAGTATAGTGAGTGTCAATTATTCCACGCATGATCCGACTGAAGGCTTCCGTGTTGGATGAGCAGTGTGAAAAGAATCGTACGGCTCGGAACACTGCAAGGGTTTTGTCGAAGGGGGGGGGGGTTGCGGCACTGACGACATAGCAGGGTTAGTGGGAATAAATTGGACAAGAACAACTTGAAGGGGAGAAAATATTAATTAAAAAAAATACCAGCCCAAGGCCAGACCATATCGATGCTGGAGGTTGTTGGGTCAAATGTTCATTGAAATAAATGCTCATATTTGATCTCCTCCCAGGCCTTGTTGTCATTGATAAGGAGGAACGAGCTTAGACACTCAGCACACTGATCATTTACTGCTGGCAAAGAGCTTCATTCACTGACCATGTATTCCTGTGTGTTTGTGTCTACAGTCTCTGTGCTGGTATTGGCCGGCGTGTGCAGTCTGTTCACCTGCTGCTTCGTCATCTTCTTCCACACAGATTACAGAAGGCTGAACACCGAAGCACAGGCTGCTGCAAAAAAGACAGTTACTACGCCAAACTATGATGATTCGCCAAACTCTTATGACAGTTACAATACATGAATCTCCGATGACAAATGAAACTCAGAGGAAACGCCAAGCTCTGAGGACATGGAAAACACTGACGACAAGTTAAACTCTATTGATGGGTCAAACTCTGACATAATCTTAACTCTGAGGTCAAGCCAAACACTGATGACAAGTTTAACCCGAAACAAAAAGAAGGAACAGGCCACAGGTTAAATGAACTACTGTACCTCTTTGGCATCATTTCAATAGCATGCCAACACTCCGGCTAATTGCATTGATTTTCCAAGTCGTTCATGACACTATTTATAAGATATAACATTTTGATAGTAAAAAATGATTTATGTACTTTTATACTAATTGACTAGCATTTGAATACCATTTCTGTTGAGGTTCTACCAACCTGGGTACAATATGCACATACATGACTAGGTCATCAAAACATTCCATGTATTTTAATGATGTATACATTTTGTTGGTACTACCTTACTTTACAACCCGATAATTAGGGTTTACTGTAAGTGATGCTATGAACTACTCCTGTTTTAAATTAACTACTTTATATTGCAATTGATGTTAGTCACCGGAGGTGGAAAGTAACAAATTACAATTACTCACATTACTGTATTTGAGAAGTTTGTGTACTTTTTTGTGTAGTTTTTTTTGTGTACTTTTTTGTGTAGTTTTTCAAATCTGTAATTTTACTTTTACTTTGTTTAAAGTATTGTACTTCGTTACATTTTCAATCACATCCGTTACTGAGTAAAAAAGGAAAAAACATGCAAACACTTTGGCTTCAAGTGCAAGAGAACATCAGCTTTATCATGCAGTGTAAGCTGTGAAAAAAATGCTGTTTTAAGTTACTGCTAATGCAAACTGAACACTTCCTGCTGCTGCAACTTCACAATAAAAGCTGCTGCAACTTCACAATAAAAGCTTTTCACTGGTGAAACACAAGTTGAAGTGGTCACAGGAGATCAGCGCTGAAAATGCATTCACACAAGACAACCGTCATAGACTAGCCTAATAATAATAATGAAGCACAAACATTCTCAAAACTTCTCATTTTGACATAAAAGGTTTTGGCAAAGTATCTGTCAAACTAAGCTACTTTTTACGTTTACTTGAGTAGATTTTTGAGTAATTTTACTTGTACTTAAGTAAAAGTTCAACAAAGTAACAATACTTTTAAGTAGAATATTTTTATTACTCTTTCCACCTATGTTAGTCACTGGTTATCTTTCCTTACGAAGAATAGAGGCAAGACAACATTGGGTAGAAACAAGAAAGAAGGCTTTTATTTTGCATAGCTAATAAAATATGATGTCATATGCAGTAGGCTCCTAAATTATTGGCACCCCTGACTGGCAATGCAAAACAATACTGTAAAAATATTAACAACACAATTATAGGGAAACTCGTAACACTAACGTAAGAAATATTGTACTTCATTAATGTGTCAATGAAACCAACCAAAATCATTAATTGACTAATTAAATAAAAAATCAATGTCCTCCAAACAAGACTTCAATCAATGGCCCCCTTAAAGATTATTGTAAATGACAATTACCAAAATTAAACCAGGAATGAAATCCCACTTATTTGAGTTAATCCTAAGTGTTATTAAGGAAATGTATTAAGTCATTGCATCACTTCCTGTTCCACTAGGGTATTAAAATGAGGCAATATCCCAACAAAATCCTTAAGAATCACTGAAATGTGAAGTATTGCAGGCCTTGGTGGCATCTTGGAGTCACCAGGTTTCAAAAAGCACATATCAGACGCCACTTCCACAAGCACGGCCTCTTTGGAAGGGTTGCCAGATAAAAGCCCTTTCTGACCCCAAGACAGTAGCAAGCGCTTAAAGTTTACCAAAAACAATTTAAATTATGACTGGAAGGTGCTCTGGTCAAACTGAATGTTTTGGTCAGATACAGCATCGGCATGTTTGGCATTGAAACAGAGATGCAAACAAGGCGCATACATGGTGGTGGGTCAGGGATGTTTTTGGGGCTGTTTTATTTCCAGAAGTCATGGGGCACTGCTCAATATTTATGGCATAATGAATTCCACCAAGTATCAGGCAATTTTCGCTGACAACTTGGTTCTCCTCCAGAAGGCTGGGACTTCACTGTAGGTGGACAATGCCCCAAAACATACCCCAAGATCCACACAGAAATGGTTCTGTAACAACAAAATCAATGTTCTGCCATGGGCATCTCAGTCGTCGGACCTCAATCCAAGTGAAAACCTGTGGGCTGTGCAAACCGAAGAATGTGAAGGATGTGAGGAAGGGTCCAGAATCCCTCCAAATGTGTTCTTTAAACTTGTCATTACATTACAGGAAGAGGCAGGGGCATAGCACAAGATCCTGGGCCCTATGCATAGGCAGTCTTGAAAATTTCTCTGCATAGGATGATGTATGTTATTCGATGCATATGATAAAAAAACAACTTTGACTTTGATGAGCCCCCATGTTTTTTATATACAGGTCCTTCCTCAAGAAATTAGCATATTGTGATAAAGTTAATTATTTTCCATAATGTAATGATAAAAATTAAACTTTCATATATTTTAGATTCATTGCACACCAACTGAAATATTTCAGGTCATTTATTGTTTTAATACTGATGATTTTGGCATACAGCTCATGAAAACCCAAAATTTCTATCTCAAAGAACTAGCATATCATGAAAAGGGTCTCTAAACGAGCTATTAACCTAATCATCTGAATCAACTAATTAAACACCTGCAAAAGATTCCTGAGGCTTTTAAAAACTCCCAGCCTGTTTCATTACTCAAAACCGCAATCATGGGTAAGACTGCTGACCTGACTGCTGTCCAGAAGGCCATCATTGACACCCTCAAGCAAGATGGTAAGACACAGAAAGAAATTTCTGAACAAATAGGCTGTGGTCCCACTGGGATCCCAGAGTGCTGTATCAAGGCACCTCAGTGGGAAGTCTGTGGGAAGGAAAAAGTGTGGCAAAAAATGCTGCACAACGACAAGAGGTGACCGGACCCTGAGGAAGATTGTGGAGAAGGACCGATTCCAGACCTTGGATGACCTGCGGAAGCAGTGGACTAAGTCTGGAGTACAAACATCCAGAGCCACCGTGCACAGGTGTGTGCAGGAAATGGGCTACAGTTGCCGCATTCCCCAGGTCAAGCCACTTTTGAACCAGAAACAGCGGCAGAAGTGCCTGCTACAGAGAAGCAGCACAACAAAACAACAACATATTTTGCATGTCATTCGGAAATCAAGGTGCCAGAGTCTGGAGGAAGACTGGAGAGAAGGAAATGCCAAAATGCCTGAAGTCCAGTGTCAAGTACCCAGTCAGTGATGGTCTGGGGTGCCATGTCACCTGCTGGTGTTGGTCTACTGTGTTTTATCAAGGGCAGGGTCAATGCAGCTAGCTATCAGGAGATTTTGGAGCATTTCATGCTTCCATCTGCTGAAAAGCTTTATTTATTTCATTTTTCAGCACAACCTGGCACCTGCTCACAGTGCCAAAACCACTGGTAAATGGTTTACTGACCATTGTATTACTGTGCTCAATTGGCCTGCCAACTCTCCTGACCTGAACCCCATAGAGAATCTGTGGGATATTGTGATAAGGAAGTTGAGAGACCCAAGACCCAACACTCTGGATGAGCTTAAGGCCGCTATCAAAGCATCCTGGGCCTCCATCACACCTCAG
>JACXGM010011775.1:0-16067 GCA_016801145.1 Umbra pygmaea
ACAGACCACTCAGATCATCAGGATTACATCAGCTAGAGATACCAAGGATTCAGACAAAACGCGGAGAATCTGCTTTTAGCTACTATGCCAGCCGCAGCTGGAACCAGCTCCCAGAGGAAATCAGATGTGCTCCAACAGTAGTCACCTTTAAATCCAGACTCAAAACACATCTGTTTAGCTACGCATTTACTGAATGAACACTGTGCTAAGTCCGAACTGATTGCACTATATTTTATATGGTTCGTTCAATCTCTTTAATTTCTTAAACTGTACTATTTTTCTAATTATTTTTCACTTTTATTTTAATTGCTTTAATCTTATCTTCAATCTGTTTTAATTTTTTTATGTTTTCCTGTTTATGTAAAGCACCTTGAATTGCCATTGTGTATGAAATGTGCTATATAAATAAACTTGCCTTGCCTTGCCTTGCATGCAATGGAGCATTATTCTGCATAAAAATCATGGTCTTCTTGAAAAATGCAGACTTTTTTCTGTAACACTGCTTAAAGAAAATTTTAAACTGTCAGTAAGTTTGGGAGTTTGAGTCCATTTTCAACCCGAAAAGCTCCAACTAGCTCATCTTTAATAATACCAACCTATACCAGTACCCCCCCTCCACTTTGCTGGCGTCTGAGTCAAAGTGTAGCTCTGTGCCCATTACTGATCCAGCCACGGGCCCATCCATCTGGTCCTTCAAGAGTCACTCTCATCGCATCAGTCCATACAACCTTAAAAAATCTGTTTTCAGGTATTTCTTGGCCCAGTCTTGATGTTTCAACTTATGTGTCTTGTTCAGTGGTGGTCGGGTTTCAAACTTCCTCACTTTGGCCATGTCTCTGAGCACTGAACATCTTGTACTTCTGGGCACTCCAGGTAGATTGCAGTTCTGGAATATGACATCACTGAAGGATAATGGGTTCCTGGTAGCTTCACGTTTGAGTTTCTCAAATCTTTGACATTTATTTTATAATTTTTTTTTATTCTCAACACGTTTATTGCGACCCTGTTGACAATTTGCGACAAAATTATTGATGGTTCTGCGATCATGCCCCAATGTCTTTGCAATTTCAAGAGTGCTGTATTCCCTTTGAAAGACATTTAAAAAAATGGACTTTTTAGAGTCAGTTAAATCTCTTTTTTTGCCCATATGCCTGAGGAAGAGAATCTGCCCAAAACATTTTTAAACCTTGATATAGGGTGTTGAGGACCTTAGGCCACACCATCGCTCATTACACAAATACATATCATCTGATATGCTTAAATCCTATTAGCATTCCAGTTTATACAGCTTGAAGTTGGAAAATATGCATAATAATGATGATATGGTCAAAATACTGACTTAATTAATATTGGGAATTAATATTTTTTATCCCCTTTTTAATAACATTTTGACTCAAAATCTCATTACTGTAACGTGTCCAGGTCAGTTTTGTAGTATTTTACATCCCTTTAACTTATAAACATAACCAACATATTTATTTGAAACATTTATAGGAATATAAATTTCAATCTTGTCATATTTTTTATAAAAACACTGTGTCTGAGGGCCAGAGTATCATTACTGTAACACTTCTTTGAGATTGTGTAAAAATTACACTGTTTCTTCAAATATTTTGTTTTCCACCTACAGTATCTCAACGCGTGAGAGTGAACAACATCTTATCTGAAGTTCTCTCTTCTTCCACCGGTTCCCCTCAGGGCTGTGTCCTCTCCGCGATCTTATTTATTTTATATACAAATGCATGCCAAAGCCAGCACACCAAGCGTCATATTATCAAGTTTGTTGACGACTCTGTAATAGTGTCGTTGGTGACGAACAATGACCCTGAGTATGGCACTATTTTAAGTGATTTTACAGTGTGGTGCAAATTGTCTTTTATGAACATTAATGTGGTAAAAACTAAAGAAATGCTGAACGACTTCAGCAAGAATTCCTCCACCTTCTCTCCTACTCTTATTAACGATCAAGCTATCGAAGTGGTGAAGCAATATAAATACCTCAGTATTATAGTTGACGACAAACTCACCTTGGAGCCACAAGTTGATGCTGTCTGTAAAAAATCACATCAACGCATGTTTTTTTTTATCGTAAACGTGATTTTAATGTCGATAAGACCTTTATGAGGATGTTTTACAGTTGTTTTATTGAATCTATACTTTCTTTTGCCTTTGTGAGCTGGTTTCGGTCCCTCACTCTTAAAAACAATAACAGGTTACAATACATAACTAAAGCGTGCAGCTAAATTTCCAACAACTATCTGACCGACCCAAAATCTCTATATGAGACAAAGACCCTAGCCTTGCTTTGTATCAATAAGAGGATAAAAAATGGCTCAGAGAAAAGCGAATGTTTTTTCTTTCATTGTTTAGATTTTACCATTGTTTTACCAACACCCCAAAAATGCATTTTAGATTATCATTCCGGTAACAGTATAATACATTTTCTTTAAAAGATATTTCAGGACTGATCAACAGTTACTGGAAACATGCTATTTACTGCGGCACAATGGGATCACAGCAGATACTGAGGTTCACATACTTTTGACACTCACAAATATATAATAATGGATAATTTTCCTCAATTAATAAATGACCAAGTTAAAAACTGATGTATATTAAACTTGGTCATTTTTGTAAGTTTAGTAATTTTGTATATAATTTGTTTAATTGGGTTCTCTTCATCTACTTCTAGGACTACTTCAGAATCTGATGATATTTTAGGTCATATTTATGCAGAATATTTTAACTGTAAAATAATAATTTGTCTCAGTCTTGCATAGTGGGCTTAGTCAACTCAGTTGTTAAGGATGTTCACAAATTTCAAAACATGACTTTGGCTTCTTCGACTGTGCCAGTAAGTCCCGTGCGAGGCCGTGTAAATTTGCCAAGTGCTGCCTGGGTTAAGGGATAGATCATTTGGATTACGTAGCTAGACATGTCGCTCTCCAGCCACTCATTGTTTACAAATCAGGCACAGGTAATTTCAATCAAGTAAAAATTGTAATTCGGTAATCATCCTGCGCATGAGCTGACTAAAGAATTCCGTGTTAGATGAGCAGTGTGAAGAATCAGACAGCTCAGCGACATGTGGTCGGATGAACCATGTGACCGTCTTTCACCTCTTAAAGGAGTTGCAAAGCTAGCAAGGCAGAGTCAGAGGGAACTGTGCAAGACCAATTGCGAGGAGAGAAAAATGGGAGAAAAAAGAGGAAGTTGAATTCTTTACTGTTTTATGAATTTAGGTAAATAGAAAATAACTGTGTCTAAAATGTTTAACATTTTTGGAGAGGGAGTATTTCTCAATAACAATTTGTTTATCCAGAAATGTAGCATTAAAACAATTGCAATTCTATATTATAGGACCTACCAGAAAGGCCAACGATATGTCACCATTTCACTTGCATCATTTCGAGTAGTAGGTATATAAAAATAGTCACGTCACACACTTATTCTTTTAAATATGTTTTTAGGCATATATCGACATTTATGAAATGACAGAGCAGATACATATAGCTGTGTGACAGATAATAAGGGACTAAGTGAATACATATAGCTAAGAGAGAAATTAAAAAGTTGGAGGGGGGAAATGAACCAGGGTCTCAGTTCTAGCTAATAGTCGTGTCTTTATGCAACATAATAGGTAGGCTACCAATAGACCGCAGGGACTATAGATACAGTGGTTATAGAAAAGAATCACACCTTCGTGAAATGAAAACTGACAGACACAGTTTTTGTTTCATTCAGCTGTATGTACAACTCACAACATCCAAGTAAAAGATATAATACCAACTTGTTAGAAAATAGAAATTACAAATTAAAAAACAGAATAAGCCCCTCCTGAAAATGACTTGTAAACCCAATCAGGTGTAGTTAATCACCTTCTCAATAGCACACAAAGCCAATTGACTTTCAACTGTGATCAGCTGTGGTCATTTTGAAACAAGCTTTTCCTGAAGCATTTTAGTCCTTGGTAGTGCAACTAAAGACAACAATCAACTATGGGTGGAAAGGCATTGTCAAAAGATCTACGGGATAAAGTTGTGGACAGGCACAAATCAGGAAATGGATACAAAAGAATTTCAAAGGCTTTATCAGTGCCTAGAAGCCCAGTGAAGTCCATTATTAAGAAGTGGAAGGTATTTTGTACAACACAGACCCTCCCTGGGTCAGGACGTCGCTCCAAACTGGATGAAAGAGCCAGGAGAAAACTGGTCAGAAAGGCTACCAAGAGGCCTACAACAACTCTGAAGCAGTTGCAGGAATTCATGACAAAGAGTGGTCATTTTGTGCATGAGACAACAATATCACAAATTCTCCACAAATGTGGGTTGTATGGGAGGGTTGCAAGAAAAAAAGCCACTCCTCAAGAAAGACCACATGCAGTCACGACTGAGCTTTGCCAAAAGGACCTTGAAGATTCTAAGGCCACGTGGAAAAAAGTGTTATGGTCAGATGAGACTAAAATGGAATTGTATGGCCTCAACGCTAAGTGATGTCTGGTGAAAATCCAATACAGCTCACCATCTAAATAACTCTATTCCTACAGTAAATTATGGAGGTGCTAATATCATGTTATGGGGTTGTTTCTCTGCAGCAGGGACTGGAACACTTGTCAGGATAGAAGGAAAAATGGATGGAGCAAAATACTATCGAATTCTTTAGGAAAACCTGCTGCTCTTTGCCAGAAAGTTGTTAATAGGAAGACCATTTACCTTCCAACATGACAATGACCCAAGGCACACAGCAAAACTGAACACACAGTGGTTGAAGGAGAAAAAGGTGAATGTCTTTGCATGGCCTAGTCAGAGCCCAGACATAAATCCCTTTTAAAATCTGTGGAATGACTTGAAGACAGCAGTCCACAAACAGTGATCATCAAATTTAACTGAACTTGAGCAGTTCTGCAAAGAAGAGTGGTCCAATATTGCAACATCTAGATGTGCAAAGTTAGTACAGACATATCCAAACACACTAAAGGAAGCAAAATGTGGTTCAACAAAATACTGAAACAAGGGGGTGATCCTTTTTCCAACTCAGTGTTTATGTTTTTTTATAAACAAATTTTCTGACATGTTGGTGTTATATCTTTCACTTGAATGCTATAAGTTGTATATAAAACTCAGTCAAACAAAAACCATGTCTGTCTTCATAAAGCAACAAAATGTGATTATTTTACAGGGGGGTGATTATTTTCTATACTCACTGTACAGCTAGAGCTGATGCATTTGGGAGAACAACAGCTTTTGACTATGCTTAAATAAAATAAATATTGTTTATTAATATTAGTTGCAATATTTACATTTTTAAAGATGATCTAACATTTGTAACCCTATGAAGGTGTTATGCATACTGTTTTATACTATCTCTTTATAAAGAGGTAAAGGTAGATGTGCGCCACTAAACAACTAAATTCACCTTAAGGGCCCTATTTTAACGATCTGAAACGCAAGTATCAAACGCGAAACGCAAGTGACATTGTGGGAGGGTCCCGGGCGCTGTTGCTATATTACCGGCGGGATAAATTACTCCTGCGCCCGACGCAAATCTAAAATGGGTAGGTTTGAAGTAGCTTCATTAGTCATAGGTGTGGTTTGGGCGTAACGTGCAATAAACCAATCAGAGCGTCATCTCACATTCCCTTTAAGAGCACACAGGTTTGTTCCATGGCGGATTGCTATTATAAAGGCGGATTGCTATTGATTTTTCTTTTTACAAAATGTAAATAAAGAAATGTCACAAGACATAGCCTACTTTCCGATGTTTTGGACTCACTCTCACTGAATCACGAGGTTATGATTGGTAATATTTTTGCAATGTAGTCTAACGTTAGACCAAAATTACTCTTCTGTCAAATAAGCTTTCCTCTCCCGTTCTGTATTTCTGGTCATTTGGGTTAAGTTGCAACGGCACATGCATTTCAACATCACGTCTCCTGAAGTCCTCTAATATTTCCTAATTAATGTCATCAACACATCCATGATTCATGGAAATGTTGCGTAAAACACAAGCCACAAAGAATGCTGCGACTTTAGTAGTGTACCTGTTCTATCCAAACACCTGACGCGCATTTTCAGTGTGCCAAATGTTCGTTCAATTAGGCTACACTGCGTGTCTGTGTGTGTTTTCGATTAAAGAGCATTTCGCGCACTTGCTTGCATCATACATTGTGTAATCATTAACCATGTCTTTAACGGATAGCCGTTGTCCCCTTCACAGCCACCCATCCAAGGGGGATTCCTCATGGCAGAGTTGCCATAAATGAATCGTAATTCCTAAAGACATGGGTGATTTTACTATTAGCATTGCAAATGACTTGTATGTTGATTGAATTGGTTCCCTTGAGGTTGCTGTATATCAGTGCAAATATTTCATTCTGAATAATTTGAGCAAATGTGTACACTAGATGTATACCTTTTTTTTTCACATTTTCGGACACCCCAATGACTTCCCTCATGTGGTAATATTTTTCCTTCTAATTACGTATTGCAATAATAAAGAACTGCTGCATTTGTGTAGATGGAGGAGCAAAATGTAGGAGCAAAGTGTATGCGCGTTGTGCACACGCTACATTATGGTTAAGCATGCGCCCCTAAAATAGCATATGAATAACACGCCACTGACTTTTAACCAGGTTTTTCCTGGTCAGTGGCGGAATTGTTTTCGGGAACTGCAAGATAGCACCAGGGGACGTTTGCGCCCGAACACGCCTCTTCTGTTCGCTGAACCGCCCAACGAACGCAAATGCATTCCCTAATTTACCGACGCGCGTCTGTGGAGGGAAAAGTCCCATATGCGTCGGGTGTAAGATAGGAATGAAACATGCGTTTGTGTAAAAAGTCAATTGCGCTGGGTGTAAGATAGGGCCCTAAGAGTTAAGAAGCTTTCTGAATTACTTTTTTCTTTACTAGGATTTTTATTAAATTTTAAGAGTAAACGCCCACATTTCTAAGAATTTTCTTAGAATTCTCTTGCTATAGGAGCTACTCTTAGCATTAAGATTTTTTATGAACACGAGCCCAGTAAAAAAACATCCTAGTAAAGAAAAAAGTAATTCAGAAAGCATCTTAAAACTTAACTCTTAAAAGATGTCCTAAGGCCAAAATTGGTAGGAGTACAGACGAGGACTTTTAAGAGGCTTAAGAGTTCCTTCAGTAGAGGAGAAGACGGCAGAATTACAAAGAGGGAGAAGAAATGTGTTGCAGACAATGGATGACAGTGAGTCAATAAGACGCTATAGATTAGATCGTGCAGGGATCATGTTTGTGACCGATCTTATTAGAGACACGCTAACTACTCCTACACAGCGCAGAAATGTCATAGTGCCAGAAATTAAAGTAATCACTACATTAAGATATTTGGCAACTAGGAAAATGCAACCTTCTGTAAGCAGAGTGATCACACAAACAATTAAAGCACTTTCAGAACCTCTTATTGTGTCGCAATGCATTTCCTTTCCACTGGACATTCCCACCTTGCAGGCATAAAAAACGGCATTTATGAATATACCAGCCTTGTTGTCGGAGTAATTGATGGAGCCTACATCCAATTTATTTAACCTGATCTCTGAAATACGTGATATACCACAGACACTTAACTTCAAACTCTGTGGCAGTTTCACGGAATGGCCGAAAATTCTGTGAAACTGCCACGGATCCTTAACTTCTAAATCCATGACAGTTTCACAAAATACTTAAAATTGCTCAGTTTTTGCCTTCTTGTACAACCAACCAATCACAGTCTTCAAAAATTGTGTCATACATAGCAACGGGGTCAGCCCCGCCTCCTCACTAAGATGACAGTTATTGGCTGAATCCCAATATGCATACTACATACTACATACTAAAAGTACGTACTATGCAGGTGGTGGTAAAGTACGTACTATTAAGTATATAGTAAGCGAGTATGCTAGCATGGGGGATATACTAACGCGTCATAACTTTGGATCTAAAATTAGACCACTTCCACAAGCGATGAAACCCGCGAAGCTTGAATATTAAACATTTGGCACAACCTGTTCGCATTTCATTTAAAATGTATTTAATATTAGTACAATAACCAAAAACTCATGTAATAATTTTTTTTTATTTGTTTGTTTATTTATTTACTTGGGACAGTGCACATTAATCAACAATCTTACACTTCTGTACAGACTGTAAATGAGCCAGATTATAGCATAGATGCTAATTTCCATCTGTAGTCCCAAACCTAACCTGCATGATTTTGATGACTTGAAGACAGCAGTTAATGACACGTTTATTATTACCTAACTTTTGGATACTTACATTTAAACACAGCCAAAGAAGAATTTTGGCTTCGGGAAACTCCTCCTATTCTGTGTCGCAAAGGATTGCGGGCTATATCAGCCCAAAAAGCATGCAGGGTTGCATACTTCGAAAATCCCCCGGAAATAGTAGACCA
This sequence comes from Umbra pygmaea, assembly GCA_016801145.1. Taxonomy (NCBI): domain Eukaryota; kingdom Metazoa; phylum Chordata; class Actinopteri; order Esociformes; family Umbridae; genus Umbra; species Umbra pygmaea. The sequence continues at coordinate 8,419 of JACXGM010011775.1, forward strand.
TACGGGGACTGCTGATATACTATATTTGCGTACTATGGTTTGGGACATACTAATCGTAGTCTGGCATACTATTTAGTATGCATACTTTGCTTATTGAGACGCAACCTTTGTCTTTTCCTTGCTCAGAGTTTCTCTTAGATCGGTCTGGAATCGCTCTTAAGCTAAGACTCCTACATAAAAGTTTTTTTAAGAGGATTCTTAGAATCTTTATGAATACAGGCCCAGGTTTTTATAATATACATTTGCAGATTTTACATATAATATACATTTGCAGATTTTACACTTTTTTTAAATACTATAATTTCTAAACTTTCAAATGTTTTGTTTCCACTGATATTGTGTGATAGATGAGGAAATGGAAGATGATGTAAAAGAAGAACTGATAAAGGTAGCTGAAGAGGCAGATTTGATTCAGGCGGAACGCTACGTTGAAGACTTAGATAACCACCATGGTAGAGATGAATATCAAAGGAAAACTGAGGACAATGAAAGGTATATGGCAGACCGGATGCTGGCCTTGAACCTGGAGGACAGTGAGATACAAGCAGAACAAAATAACGAAGTCTGGAGGGTAAGAATGAAACCATAGTCTTGGTCCAAAAACAGACATCTATGGAATTAATCAATTATTTTAGCTTTGATTTAAAATAAAAACATCTTGATTCGTATTCAGAATATTGATATTAGGAATATGGTATAGACACAGGTGTTTATCTAAAATTGTTGTTAAAGTTCTTTAATCTCCTTGTGTTGGCATACTGTAGATGCAAGTGCAGAAAAAGAAGAAGAAACGACTTATCACGAAGGAGCTTGGCAAGAAATCAACAATGACTGAGGATGAGGAGAGAACCGTTCTGAATATATGGACTCTGAGTCTGTCTGACAGATGGAGACTATACCGGTAATACACCCCCTCATCCCCTAGCCAACGTCATTCTGTGAGGGCATATATTCCCTTTGTGCATTATTGTCAACTAATCAAATAGAAAACGTATGTGAAAGGGCCCTGACTCCAAAAGCAAAGTTTTGTTGTAGACGTTTTATGTCATCTTGGCAAAGTACATTAGCTGTGCTTAGTGCAAAATCATCATGAATCTGGTGTTCACTTGTGGGATAATAAAAGTAAGGCAAATCTTAGTTGTGTACCTGCCAAAAAAGCATCCTCTGCTTATACTTACGAAGTAATGTATGGTCAAATCTGCAGCATTTGACTGAAATATGACACCATTAGTATATGGCTAGGCCAGGGGTGTCGAAACCCTTCCATTGAGGGCCTAGTGTATGCAGGTTTTTACTTTTACCTTGTATAAGCCTGATGGAGTAGCTCACTAATTGGTTAGGATATCCCCTCACCTGGCAGTCTAGGTCCTAATTATGCTCTAATTGAAGGGAAAGACCAAAAACCAGCATACACTAGGCCCTCCATGGAAGGGTTTGAGGACCACTGGGCTAGGTGCATCTCATGTCTTAAGAATTATATTGGGTTTATGTCAGGTAAAACATTACTGCTACTGTAGGTAGGCTGCATTCAAATTGTTGAGTGGCTAAATGTGGAATGTATTCAAAGTATGTAACAAACAAACAATTAATAAAAGATTTTGTGTCATCACGATAAGTTCAGTAATATTGAGGAGTTTGATTATTTTGGTGCTCATCTCAGTCCTCAGTCAACACATTCAGAGTAAGTAATTAACATTATAACAGCTTTGTTCAAGACTAGAGGACATGTTGACATACACAGAAATTAACATGGATATAACATGACCCATATTAATATGGCCATGTATGCAAACTCAGTATTGACAAACTTCACCTTGCTAACGGCTCCTGATTCGTGTTACACCCTAAACAGTGGTACTTAAACTTCTACTGGGGATCCACGTCCATTTTACAATTCGGTTGTTGCCTTGACCTAGCTCAAAAGAATGAAGCGTCCAAGTGCCAGAAAATTAGTCCTAGCTGCTACATTTATACAGGTGTGCTAGCTTGTGGATACATCATGGCAGTGGGTCCACATGAGAGGTTTTAAAACCACTGCCCTAAAGGTCTACCATGTAGTCAATCAGTAAATTAACTGATAAATGAGACTCAATTCAAAACACTTTCCAGAAACAAAGTTGCTTAAACTACACAATGCAACAACTCTTTCTGAGGTCCAACAAACAAAACATAATACAGAAAAAATAAACAACAAACACTATACTTTAACATGTATGTACTGTACTATAGATACAAAGAAACCAGCCTGATCTCTCAGAAATCTGTGAAACTGCCACGGAGTCTGAACACGGAAAAGTCTGCAATTGGCGCACACTGAGACCTTGTTGTTAATTCGATGTAAGACTTTCCCAAACCCCTAACCTAACCCTAACCCCTCAGAAACCTTGCTGTTAACTCGATGTAACTTGTATTATGTCGTAATGTATTGTTTGTAACCATGGTGATAGTTAGTAAAAAAATGATAAAAAGTACATTTGCAACACGTCTGCATCGTGGTGCATAGAAAACAGAATACATGCAAAGTGTCTGCATGGATTCAAACTCGCAATCTTTGGTATGTGAGTCGCATGTTTATACGCCCGCCCACCATGCCCCAACCTACCAACCTGCGAAATCTACGCTATTTACACTCTGCTACGTCATGATTTGATTCTGTGAAACTGACACAGATTTAGAAGTTAAGGATCCGTGTTTATTCCACAGAATTTTCTGCCATTCTGGGAAATAGCCACAGAGTTTGAATTTAAGTATCCGTGGTAGTATCACGGATTTCTGAGAGATCACGTTGAAAGAAACACATACAAGGTACCGTACACATATTTTCACTATAAATTGCGGCGCTGGAGAGCTCAAATTCTGCTTCTGTGTCCGTAGATTATGGATGGAGCGTTTCCGTACAGAGCTGCGTATGAAATCCCATGAGGCAGAGCAGAGCTATCAAGACGCAGCTGATCGACTGGCTGAGATCCGTGTCCGTGAGGACGTATTTATCCTGAAGCATTCCATGGTCATAGGAATGACGACCACAGGGGCTGCTAGATGCCGCAAAGTTTTGCAGGAAGTGCGCCCCTGCCTGGTGATTGTGGAAGAGGCGGCAGAGGTTCTGGAAGCTCACACCCTTACCACACTGAGCAGGGCGTGCCAGCACCTCATCCTCATTGGAGACCACCAACAGGTACGAATGTGTTAGGCATAGTTAACATTTCCTTAATGATGTGGTCAAATGCATTGTGAAGCCAGTAACCCAGGGACCAAATTTGGCATTGTGCTTGACTTGAAAATATGTACCGATGCAATTTGGTTATTTGTTGATATGGTAAAGGGAGTAAAGTTGGTGACGTTTCAGGGGGACCAGAGAGGGAGAGGGCCCTGGAAGTAAAATAATGTATGATTTATAATATTGGTGGGGCCCATACATGTGTTCTTTCATGGGGCCAGAACACCTTGCTATCACCTGTTTTGTCAGAGTTTACAATGTCCATTTCTGCTTAAAGGCTAAACTGAACGTTTTACCAGCTATAATGACTTACAAGTTGACGTGTTGCTTTTAGATTTGTGTTTCACTATCCATAGTCTTCATTTGGCATTATTACATTCATATGACATGGAAAATTAACATTACTCACCATTTGTGCAACACTTTGTTGAAAGTCTAGTTATGTAGTAGGTCTCTGATTAAAACCTGTGCTCTCTTGATTTTTATTTTTATTTTATAATTGTCTCTTTGCACTAACTGTGACATTCTTGATTTGATGTTTAGTTAAACTGCTCCGGCCCAGTGCAACAGTGTACGACCTGACTCTTTTGTATTGATGTTCTTCTGTACTGATGTAGCTCACCATCTCATTGTCTCACTAGCTCCGACCCAGTGCAACAGTGTACGACCTGGCCAAAAACTTTAACCTTGAGGTTTCCATGTTTGAGAGGCTGATCAAGATGGACTTTCCATACGTCAGACTAAACCACCAGGTACAGTGTGTTATGTTAAAGAATATAAAGTGGATATTGATTGACTGTACCTTGACTCTCAGTAGTGGTTTAAATATTGTTTTTTGGGCTGAAGTCAAACTGAGCATTCTGCATTCTTTTATAAATATAGTATAACATTAAACAATAAAAATAGTTAATAATATCAGGGAGTTTTGCCTAATTTGAGCTAGCTAATGTTAGCATTACCGGGTTTTTAGGGTTCAACCACGAAGTGGTCAGTGATGGGCAGTAGCGTCGCTGCAAGTAGCACCATTACTAATTTAGTTACATTTCTCAGTAGCGTGGTCGTAGCGTTACTGTTTTCTGAATCAAATAGCTTTACAGTAGTGAAGCTTTTTATTTATCAAGTAGTGCGGTAGCGTCCACGCAAGCTACATTTTCAAGAGTATTTCTGAAGCTCAACTCTGAAATACAACTGCTAACGATGTTAAGGATCAGTAAGTGACTCATGCCACCGCCATACACAGCCTGTATGTGTAGCCGAATATTGATGTGCGGATCCTGAATGATTCGTTCCAGCTAGGTGACTACAGCCAGTTAGAATTGGCGATTTATACAAATTTATTTATACATCGTTTGCCAATTCAAAAAGTAAATTATTAGCAAAGAAGTTCATTTGTGTTACTAGGTGATGTTAGATTATGAAGAGTTGAGTTGGATATTCTATAGTACAGATAGACTACAGTTTCCTAAAATATTCTATTTTTAATGGAATTGTGTTGTACATACTAATTAAAGCACCTAAATGATGTTTAAAATTAGTTTTATGAAATTCTTTACTCATCAGATTGTGCTACTTTCCCCTGTTCTCAATGACACATAAAACCAACTAACCAAATGTTATGAAATATGTTAACCACATAATACAATAATAGACAATGTAGCCTAACAGAATAATAGAGGAGTATATTTAGCATATTACAACTGATGTAATCTGTTCATATTCATATCATAATGTGTTCATATGTTAAGATAGCTAAATATTACAATTAATAATATAGCACATAGGTTCTGTCATGTTTCACTGTAGTCAAATGTAATAATGGGCATACAGTGCCTTGCGAAAGTATTCGGCCCCCTTGAAAATTTCGATCTTTTGCCACATTTTAGGCTTCAATCATAAAGATATGAAACTGTAATATTTGTGAAGAATCAAGAACAAGTGGGACACAATCATGAATTGGAACAAAATTTATTGGATATTTTCTTTCTATAAACTTTTTTAACAAATAAAGCAACAAATAAAACTGAAAAATTGGGCGTGATTCTGTTCTGGAAGACCATATTTTGAATATCTCTTTAGCTCAAAAGTTGTGACAATGTTGGTAAAATTGGGACATATTGGAATGTTTTTCTTTCCTTCGCATCAAGGATGTCCTCAACAGGCTCAATAATGGAAAAAAATCCTTTAAGAAGCTACTTGATAAATTTGATAAACACATTTAATCTGTAATCAGCTCTAGTTTTTTCCAACTTCGATTACTATCTAAAATTAGAGGCTTTCTCAATCCAAAAACTCTAGAAATGGCTGTTCATGCATTTATCACGTCGGCTAGATTACTGCAATTCTTTATATTGTGGTATATCAAGTGTCCAAATCGCCAGTCTCAAATTAGTACAACATGCGGCGGCCAGACTCATCCATAAATGTCGGAAATTTAAACATCTCTCTCCGATCCTCAAATCTTTACACTGGCTGCCAATTCGACAGAGAATAGATTTTAAAATTTTACTCCTCGTTTTTAAATCTCTAAATAACTTAGCCCTTGTCTATGTCTCCGAACTGCTTCATTCTTCACCCGAAGCTTAAGGTCTATGGATCAGGCTTTGTTAGTAGTCCCTCGCGCTAGACTTAAGTGTAGAGGTGAGCGTGCTTTTGCAGTAGCAGGGCCTCAACTTTGAAACTCCATGCCCCTACAGATTAGTTTCAATTGGCAAAGATTTTCCATCAATTCCGATACTATATTGCAATTGTGCTTTCTAAAGATGTCTGCACAATATCTTTAATAACCGGGCCTGATGCTGAGCATGTAATGAATTGGAACTCCTCAACAATTTCATCTCTGCATCTGTTCGAAACATTGAAAATGCTTTCTAATTTAAGGAAGAGGCCACCTAGTTTATTAACAATGACTTTAGTTATCTTCCTCAACAAGAGGCTCAACATTGTTTTATCTCTATGGACGTGATGTGATGCCTACACAAATGCGTGGAAAGTGACTCCAAGTCTTGAAAGTGCAAGGGCATTCGGCATATAGGCAGGGTAGTGACTGGCTTTGACCCCAATGGCCATGCTTCAATCTGTAATGCTTTAGCAATTGTAAATGTTTTGATGTGGTGAATTTACATGTTTTGCTTGACCAGATCACATTGTGTGTGGATGTAAAAGTTTGGTCGAGCTGTCCTCGTCTTTCACTCTTTAACTACTCCTAGTTGTTCCTTGTTCTTTTCTGTCTTATTCAGTTCCTCAATAGTTCCCTCTTCTTGACTACATCATAATTTAATCTCTGTCCTGTATTCCGTCAAAAATGTCAATTCTCCCTGAAAAATAAATCAAATGTATGTTCTAGGCTGTAAATGTTTTTATAAACATTTTGATAATTCGTAAAACAGAGCCTACCCGTTGGCACAAGAGTTAATGGTCTAAAACTGGGGATTCAGATGTAAAGCTCTGTACACCTACTTTAACTGCATTAGGGTTGGAACTGTACATGTATTCGTATTGAACCGAAAGTTACAGGCAGCACGTTTCGGTGCATGAATTTAAACGGAGGATACACGGTATAAAAATTAATTGAACTCACGTGCAAATTAATTAATGTAATGCGGCACTACATTACATTACATAAACAAGTTGTTTATGGACACCTAATCTGTAGCCCGCTCTGGAGCTAAGTAGCCAAGTTCCACCTATGGATGCAGTTTTTTGTCAGATCGACGGTCCGGTGAGTGAGTCAGCACTAAGGACGAGTATTGGTGGCGACCCACAAGAGTTAGAGGACCCGCCGACCTCTAAGATCGCAAATTTGGGAAAACTTCGGTTTCCCAGTCAGTTACAGTCATAGATTGTATATATCGGTTATAGCAGTACAGGCGATAGAGTGGTGGATAAGATGAGGACAGTGTGTCAGCGTTGTTCAGCAGCTGTTGGGTATGTGAGTGGAAATACATCTAACATGCTAATGGATATCAGACGCAATCACCCAAATGTGCTAGCTCAGGGGCGAAACTGTATGACACTAGATGGTACAGCTTGAGACATGCACAATAAAAAATATTGCGTTCTGCATTTTTGTTTAGCTTTTCCCTCCATTGTACCGAACTCATACCGAACCGTGATGTCTGAACCGAGATATGAACCGAACCGTGACTTCTGTGTACCGTTCCACCACTAATAGGCATGCAAACATAGCTAGCTGTTATGCTTGAAAACACAATGAAAACTGTTATGCTTGCAATGGCTAACGCAAGTTGCCTTCACTATTTAACCTTATGTCAAAGAATTCTACTCTAACATTATATTATATTTGCAAAATGATCTAAGGCAATGTAAAAATATATTTCAGTTTAAAAAAGATTTAAAGAGAAAACAATGGATTTGTATGGACAGTTATAGAAGTTGATGATGAAGGTGATAATGATGATAATTATGAACATGG
>JACXGM010011776.1:0-17640 GCA_016801145.1 Umbra pygmaea
TATTTAAACATGTGCGTTTGTAACCAGTGTTTTATGCATGTTATATTTTACTGGCCATCGTCCCGTAAACGTCCCAAAGTTGGTTATGAACCATTGCAGACATTTTCGGGACGCCGTGTATTTCGAGCCCTGGTCAGAAGACGGAAATAAGAGGATGATCAGATCCAGATGGATTAAGCTGTGATAAAGCATTCTTGTTCATTTTTGTTAATATTCACTCTAGGAAGAAAATGCATTTGGCAAATGGGATTTTTAAATAGCATATTTTATCATAAAAATTCCTTTAACATCAATGGTGGTCTGAGGGGGCGGGAGAGTCCCGGTGAGGGGGCGTCGCCCCCTTACGCCCCCCCGTGGCGCCGGCCCTGCTTGTGACAACCTCCCAATAGTGAGAGAACACAGAGGACACCACTGCATAGTTAAAAATCTTTGTACAGCCATTTTCTATATGCACTGTTTTAGTTTAAATGATTCATACATAATTCCTGAAACCACAATCAATACCTGCCATTAATATAAAAAACTGCCTATTGATGTAGACGCTAATCAATGACCAAAATGAGATGTGAGGCTAAAGGGCAACTGAACATGACTTAAAATAATACAAAATTACCTAGCTTGACTGAATTACCTTTATTATTCCTCTGATGTGCATCTTGGCAATCATCTCAGCAGTGTACAGGAACATGAGCAGTGTGTCCAGGGTGAAGGTCACGTACTGCAGCGGGGGGTAGTGCTCGAACGTCTTGGGTGTGTTCATACACACACTGATGACGCTTATGATGGCACAGGCTCGTAGCAGAGAGTGGACCCACTGGGGTGAAAGAATGTTAGAAGGCAAGTGTCAAGTTCATATGTAGAATACAAAGGACACATTTTTGAGCAACAATTGAGGGGTGCATGTTGTCAAGGGCTACAGCCTAGCAGTTAGTGCTTCTGACTCATAACTAGTTCTTGCTAGATCAAACCAACAAGGTATATAATCTGTTTGTCTGTTCTGCAGTAAAAAAGTAATTCCTGACCGGCAAACAATGTGGCTGCCTTCGGTGCCTGCGAAATTAAAATTCACATCAAAAGTAGTTGGCAACAATTTTGATTTATAACCCCAATTCCAAAGAAGTTGGGACAGTCGATTGTTTACCAATGTGTAATTCCACATTTTCTTTTAATCACTTAAAACAGTAATTATAAACACTTATTAAGCTTTTGGGCACTGAAGATAAAAGTTGGTTCAGTTTAGCAACCAGGAAATTTCACCCACTCATCCATTATGCATGTCTTCTGTTGTGCAACTGTACAAGGCCTTCGTTGACTCATTTTGCACTTCATAACCTGCCACATTCTCAATCGGACACGGGTCAGGACTGCAGGCAGGCCATGCTAGCACCCATACTCTCATGACATTCAATGTTAAGACTTTTTTATGCTAATCTAAATGCTTTTTAAGACCAACACTGCAGTGAATGCACCATAAAAAAATAAAAACAAAATCCCTGTGATTGGTCAGAAATTTTACCATAATGCATGCTGGCAGAGGATTAGGTATTCCATCATCATGAACACATCTTAAGTACTTTGCTGCTCTTGATTATGACTGTGCAGTGCACTCAAACAACGAACATAGAGTAAAAAAAATATATATATATATATATATATATATATATATATATATATATATATGGAAAATAGTATAATAGCAAAATCTACATTTCACAATATCTAACTAGCAACAAATGAATATTATGGAAAAAATAATGTGTATTTTCGGAAATTGGTTGTATTATTCCTGTATTCAGTAAAAACATTTATATAAAAAATTGGGCTGACAGAACAATGGAAAGTTACATATTGCCGCTTTAAACACTATCAAACAGGAATTTTAATAAATAACTTTGAAAACAAAACTCTGTAAGACCAGGGTCTTCATTTTATGTGTGGCAGCTAACCTAACCTAACGGATAATTGTCACTGATTGTTTGAAATAAGCATTAAAATATATTTTGGTATGAAATTAAGATGCCTAACATTTTGTATAGTCTAAATCCTATAATCCTTAATATTGTTTAAAAAGAGGTATGATTACTGTGTAATATACAGAACTCAGACCCAGGTATCCAATTACGGAGATTGTAGTTTAATAACAAAACTCTCAGTAGTCAGACAGACAATGGTTGGCACACAGGAAAACACATAAGAAGGTACAAAACCGGAATCCAAATAGAGGTCAAAAGGCAAGCTGTAACATTCCTCAGTTCCTCTTTCCTGAGAACTACATCTTCCCCTTCCTAGATTGCTCAGAACTACAATTCCCATAACCCGGACTCAATCACCCTAATTCAGTACACCTGCTCTCACCCAGTCCATATATAAAGCACACACACACACCATTGCCTCTTCGCAAGGTATTGTGAGTATTGATTCCTTCTTACTGAGCATTCTATTCATGTATTGTTGTTCCGGTCTGACCTTTGCATTGTTTGTCAAGTATTCTGCCTTGGATTATCCTCTGTGCCTTTGCCTACATTCTTGGATTGTAGAATAAACATTGTTCCTTTTACCTTGGGAGTGATTCATTACACAAGCAGAGTTGTCAACAGGATAAAACTGGCATAAGTACAGTACTAGGCAAAATCCAATAATCAAAATTAAAACAAGTATAAAAAATGTACACTTCAGGGTTCTTTCATGAGCTACTCATTAATGCTCTACCAGATAGTAATTCTCGAATAACCTGTCATTTTAACCAGCACATTGATCCCTGAGATTATAGAAGTGTTGCTAACTCTTTACAATAAAGGTACATTAAATAATGTTAGTTAATGTAGTAATAACCACTTACAGTTAATAACTCTTAACTAAGGTGCTTAATTATCATTTAATAAGAATGTTGTTGTTAACTAAGCTATTAATATATGCATGACTTCAGTAAATCTATACACTTCTTGTAACCATTCCAATAAGTTGTTAAAAAAAATTGTTGAAAATTCAGTGTCTTGAATGAATGGGACCGGTGTTACTTCCAATATACAGATGTAGATACTCTAAAGTGGTGCCTCTTGTACCGCGGCAGCAATCGGTGCATTTATTTGCCAATAAATGGTCTATACTTGTCACTGGGTGGTGCTAGACCACTTAAAAAAAAGGAGATAGCAGTTATAATGCTTTCTAGAGATGTGTTTTTTTGAGGACATATACTGATATTAAATCAATGTAATTGTATTAATATACACAGTAGAATATCTTTCTTAATTTAAATAACACCTTGATTGTTTTAAAACGGCTTTATGATAGCAAATAAATATTGTAGACTACTGCGTCTGCATTCTCCAATCAGAATGCTTCACCGAATCCTTCGCGAAAATTTTTTAATATTTACGCAGTGTATCAAAGTACAGTTTTACTTTGCGGACAAAAATCGGTAACGAACAATGTTTTTAAGTCGTCATACAATACTGCAACCTCTGAAAGCCGCTACTTCAAAAGATTACTTTTTTTTTACAGAATACCCCACAGCACCATGGTGTAGCGAGCTAGATCAGTTGCAGTTACTGTGAAATTCTTTAGTGTAGGGAGTTACAAGTTCTAGTCCTCTCAAGCTAACTTTTTTTTCTCAGCTTGTTTATAGAGGATGCATTCAAATAGATTTTTTATTAATTATGATAACTAGTTAGTTATAAACTCATTTATAAAACTTTGCGGTGGATTTGTGTCAGAAGTGGCATACGGAAAAAAAATATGACGTAGTTTTTCCTTTATAAATCGCAATCAACTCTAATACGTGGCACAGCTTTTGCGGCTTTATGTCATGCCCATATTTGGCCATAAATATTCAGGGAAACACCCCCAAATTAATATTCATGGATTTATAAATCATGGCAAACACAGAGAGGAAAACCAAAAAAAGAAACTTCACTCATTGTGAAGTAGAAATCATTGTTGGCGAGGTGGAAAAGAGGAGGAAAATGTTGTTTGGAGGCCACAGTGTACTAATGACAAAAAGGTGTTGGAGTGGCAAAAGGTTGCAGACGCTGTGAATGCCGGAGCCTCAGAAAGTCAGACCGTCGCCGAAATAAAAAGTGGTCAGACATCAAAGTCGATGCCAAAAAGCGTGTGTCTGCCACGGTTGCGAGAAATTGGTTACATTAAAGCGACAGGTCTGCATCACAAATTATTTGGACATTGGTGAAATTAAAATGCTTTCTATTAATGAAAGCATTTTCATTGTCATTCGGTTTTCTTACAGCAGCATGAGTGCGGTCAATAGCACCGATTACATTTGGAAAACCGGACATAGCTACAAATTGCACCGTTTTGTTTGCCTGTTCATCCACTGTGTACGGAAACTTTAGGCTATGTAATTATGTGACAAACCTATTATACCTACTAACACGCCTGGCATAACCTGGCTAAGGGTTGGCGTAAGTGTGTTTGGGGCATAACATGCAATAGGCGAATCAGAGTTTCATCTGATTATAAAAATTATATTTTTATTTGTAATCTTTTGCATGTTCATGTGCTGCTGTGCTTTCCTGTGTGTGTGCAACAAGCATAGTGTCTACGCGCTGTGCATACACCTAGGTGCATTTGAATAATTTGCTGTAAAAACAACAATGACATGCTGCGCCATTGACTTTAGACCATGTTTTTGTTGGTCAAGTGCCGATCACTTTCCGATGCCAAGATAACATTACACCCAGTTTTATCCTGAACACACCTCCCTGTTAGACCAGCATGCCCATGGGCACAAATATGGGTGCAGGTGCATTTGCTATTTAAAAGACGTGGGCGCCGGACGGGAAATTGAAGGCCTTAAACTTGCCAAGACACTTGCATTCGGGATATGCGCTGTGTTGCACCGGGTGCAAGATAGGGCCTTATGATTCTGTAGCTGATGACAACATTCATACTATGAAAACAACTTTCCCCAGTTGACAATAAAGACAATCTATCTATCCATCTATTCATCATCATTATCATCATCTCTATCTATCTGCTCCGCCAGACGGAGACATCGACAAGAATATCAGTTTTAAACATGATTAGGTTCTGTTTACCGTATTATTTATGAGCATGAATTACATAACATGCCAACATTATTACAGAACATGTTTGAGTGTTCTTTTTGCAAATATGTCTTAATCTGCATTTACATTACAATCTAGTTTTATTTTGTTGGTTTTTCACAGCAGATCAATCAAAAAGGTGTTTGTGTAGGCTGTTAATTGTAAGAATGGCTTTGTAAAATCGTCATATTATTAATGGGAGACATTATTTCGATTCCATTACACAACGGTCTGCAGTTTCAGACAGTTTCACGTGTTTCATCCATCTGTCAATGGTGTTGCCATTTCTCATTTCACCCATTTTTGTGCAAACGCCTGGGTCAGAACTTCCATGAAGGACAGCACATTTTCCAGTCAAGTTTGCTTTTTATAAATCCCAATTCTTGCGTAGAGAGCGGCGTACGTCTTCTTTTGAAGTTTATAAATGAGGCCTGGTCATTTAGGTTTTATTTAATGACTGTATTTAAGATTATTTAAATTCAGCAACATAGAATAGGCCTATGCTTACAAATGCATACTGTAGGTAAATAAACATATATTTTAATCTGTCACCCTTTGTGCTGACCAGACCAGACTGAGAACATGAAGAAGTTGGCAGAGAAAAGTGTGCATTGTTTTTGCAGAAAGGTGACACTTTTAATCTCCCCTTGGCCAGACCATGCTCTGATGGCCAATTAGCTATAGTCATTGTGTTACAAAAACCCCAACCCCCCACGTGCTGTTTACATTGTTCAACATGTTACTGTAGCTCAAAAGCAAGTTTAGTAAAGTCTAGGGATGGGCCAATACCAATTTGTATGGAACGAGTACAAGTACAGAGTATTTAATTTTGGACACTTGCCGATACAAGTACTTTTAATAACTATGCCAAATGTCACATTTACCAAGCTAATCTACTATTTCTTAGATGTTGATCAGCCATTTCAAATATTCAAAAGTAAATATTACTACATATACAGAAGAACATCATTTACATTGCAGGTCAAGAATTTGTAATATTTATTACACATGTCAATAGTTTACCTCTCCTTCCCTAATTAAATAAAATTAGAGAAACACCTTTGTGAAAGTGAATGCAAAAGCTGCATGTTTGTGTTCACATTTGCACTAAGCATTGCACAAAAAAATTATTCACATAAGTGACACGATGAGAAAGCGGGAGAGACAAATACCGTTGTGACGTATACACGGGAATCCCCGGGAATGCCTAAAGAACAAGTTGCTTACCTGACGTATATTGTTGCCTCCCATTGCCTAGAATCCACTAACATATATTGTTAGAGACAAGAGATGTACTGTAGTTCACAAAGTGATCTTTCTTACTGTAAGTCATGGGAAAATGTTCTGGTGACGTTTTTAACCTATGTCTTGATATTTAAAAATGATATAAGATTGCGGTTTTGTAGCTAATAAACCAATGTGGGTTCCCTATTCTGATCACACTTATGTTTAAGTGGGGGAAAATAGTGTTTAAGTGGGGGAAAACAAAGGGCAAAGTAATATTTTTTTATATTTGTTTACAAAAATATTTTTTTTCTAAACACATTTTTAGCCTAGCCTAAACCATAGAAGAACATGGTCTATAGAAAACACTATGGAAAAATGTATTACTATGATTCATTTTGATCCATTATGCCCCAATCACAACAACACACACCAAACAGACAGGCATGTACAACTAACTTTTTGTACATCCCACCCTATGAGATTATGAGTGGGGCAAAGCAGATACTGGCAACCTAGTGTTTATAAGATGCACAATTACTTACCTATTTGACCTAAACCGCCACTCATATTTTGTATGCAATTTTCAAAACCCTTAAAACAAAAAATGTACACAGGAAATATTTGCCTCTGTTTTCCCCCACTTAAACACAACTGTGATCCTTCACTTCAGAATAGGGAACCCACAAGTCTGCATTAACTATGAACAGGACCACCCGTCATTTTGAATAGCTGTGATTGTGGCAAATAAGGAGGTAACAAATGAACAAATACCACTACATGACATACAGTGTGAGAATAGGATAACAATGAATAAAGACCTTATACATGACCAATATTGCCTAGCAAAGGCGCTTACAAGCAATTTATACTGTCACTTAGAAGCTATAAATTAGTGGCTAATAAGTGTACCTTAAAATAAAGTGTTACCAAGATTATCTTTCCCTACACAAAAGCAACGCCTAAAATTCAAGATAGTTATCAAAGTCGATCTGGTCACAATTCCTGTTGAAATAAAATTATTACAATTAGTAAGAGATGTAGCCTACTGTACTCATTACTTGTTTATGATGTGCCCATTACTACAGTAGTTTATGAAAGCAGTAATGAACAGTGTATGATTAACAGATGTACGCATTACTACTTTTAGATGAACAAAATTAACTAAAGTGATCTCTAATACAAATAAAAGCAGTAACGAACTGTGTATGATTTATATACTGTAACACCATAAATATACATTGGTCGCGCACTGGACTCGAATCCCATCTGCCCGGTAAACAGACCATAGTCATTTCCACTACACGGTTACTACCGGTTGACCATTCGGGCTCCTACACCGACGGACCGTCCGTTAAAGAATGAGCCAAAAGCTATTGTACCGTGACTACAGCTGTAATCGCCGACCTCCCGCCAGCTCTATGCTATAGCTGGGTTTGATTCAATTCCTTTTTTTATGGGTTTGGGATATAATATTATTTCTCTGAAATATTAAGAATGTAACTTACCTGCAAATTTACACTCCCAAGCAAAAATGTATACTTCGTTGTAGCTACTTGAAATGTATTTTATTTATCCTAAATTTACTTCTAATATATGGAGGACCAAGTCTGCCAAAATAAAAAATAAATAAATAAATGAATAAATGCGTCAATAAAAATATTTATACATAAAAATATACATAAAAATATACAAATATAAAATTATACATTTATTAATCAATATTATTTGCCTATTTATTTATTTCTGTGATCATTTATTTCTGTATTTATTTATTTTTATATTCATTTATTCCCATAATTTTTTATTTCTGTATTTATTTATTTCCGTATATATTTATTTCCGTATTTCTACATCCTTAAGCTAATGAGAGGGCCGGACTTAATCGTTCAGCCATAGCAAGCAAGCCAAGAGCGGGAGATAGAAACCATATTTCGGTCTGTGATAGAAATACATTGTGAACGTAAAAAACGCAGCTGGGGAGGAACTAAGGGTACAACACAGGGTTGGTTTGTATGATAAATGATTCTTTCACCAACCCCAAAACGAGATGCAATGTCACAAACAGAAAATCCAACTAACTGTGCCGATTAGTTGCGTTTTTTTGTGGCTTCGGTGTCACCTGTTGTGCTCCGTTAACTACCGTAGCTGCTCTCTCGCTCCGGCCAACTTAGTTCCTCTGTGTGTGTGGTTGACATGGTTTGTTTGTGTGCGTGTGTTTTAAAGACAACGGAACATTGCACTGGCGGTGCTATTCTTTGATGAAATGGATAGGCTATAATGAGAAGGGCGTCCGACTGCTCCGGCATTAACGGAATCGTATATCTAAAAATTAAGGCAATGATCACACTTCATTCAAGTTCCTACACGGCAGGGTCAACTTCTGTGTCGTTAGATGATGCTTACTGCAATACATTTTCAGCAAGACCCTCCACGCGAAAAAGTTAATAATCAAATAATAACCAAAGCTAGCATTTTCATCTAGGGTAGCCAAGACTCAAATCTCTGGCAAGAGACTGTTTGACTCTGATACCGATCAACCAATGGGAAGAAGGTGACACCGTGACATGCTTGGATTGACAGCCTCCTCATTATCTTAAGGATCTGGAAATGCAGAAATAAATATATACAGAAATAAATAAATACAGAAATAAAAGAATATGGAAATAAATTAATATAAAAATGTATAAAAACTGAAATAAATTATCACAGAAATAAATAAATAGGAAAATAATATTGATTAATAAATGTATAATATTATATTTTTCTATTTTTATGTATATTTTTATGTATAAATATTTTTTTTGATGCATATATTTATTTATTTATTTCTTATTTTGGCAGACTTGGTCCTCCATACTAATAGGCTATATCATTTTGGTATGTATATTTTGAAAGAATACTTCAAATATACTTAAATATATTAAATACACATTGTGAACCCCATTTTGGTTAACACAATCTGTGATCTAATCCTGTTTACATGAAATGAACCTGCTCCTGAGCAGGTTTAAGCTTACGCACCTGTTGCTATGGCAGCAAGTCCAGGATGAGCGACGAAGAACCAAACAATCCAAGATCATGCCAACTCGTCAACAATCAAATCCAGCTAACTGAGTTAGCGAAGTACGAAGAATACCCCCCTGGTCAGTTATGGTTAAGTAATGCTTATTCAGCACTATTGATTATTTATCAAGTGTTAATTGATGTGTATATGTTTACAACTTTACAGTAAGGTAAACAAAGAGCATTAATAACTGGTTAATTGTGGTTAAGTAATGGTTATTCAGCATTCTTAAGCACTTATCAAGTGTTACATAAGGTGTATTTGTTTTCACCTCTACAATAAGGCAAACAAAGACCATTCATCAATGGCCAGTTATGGTTAACCTCTTAAGGGTTGCCCCTTAATTGTCAAATTCTCCCTAAAAATACATACCCAAAGTTAACGTCTTGTTATACTGGACTTGAGGAAAGGACAAACATATGGTTGATATTTTTTTAAAGAAAAGACTTTGCAATTTTTGGATATGTAAAATTCAAATAAATATACACAGTGAATTTGGCACAAGATGAAATAAAGAAAATGCATAATTATGTATGTTCTCTTTGAAGAACCCTACAAAGCCATATATTGAGATAGGGTGCTGGAACCACTTCAAATCATGTTGCTTAGGGAATGGCCACATATGACTAACATTTTAGAATGATTGAGTGCACAGCCAATGAGCTGTAGCATTATTTGTAAAAGTATAATTTTAGAAAAAATGCACCGTGATGACGTTTACATCTGGGTCGTGAGACGAACAACAAATCCCTTTTGTAAATTATCTCTGTCAATCTTCAGTTAAAAGTGTTAATCTTGCACATTTTTAACATCTCTGTTTCATAAGGATAACATATATGCTGAAATTGCTGAGCTGTTTGACACTCTTCACATCTGTCCTTTTTTAAGGTTTAAGGACATATAAGAGATTTATATATAACCCAAATAATGAGGGTGTTTCTAGTTTGACATTCCATTTAATTTGAGGCGCATGTGTACGAGGCACGTAGCTCACATTATAAGAGGAAATTATTATTTTTGTTATAGCTACTGTAAAATGGAGACATTTGCTACATTACTAAGTGTCTACAATTTCTGTAGATATACAGTGCCTTGTGAAAGTATTCAGCCCCCTTGAACATTTCGACCTTTTGCCACATTTCAGGCTTCAAACATAAAGATATAAAACTGTACATTTTTGTGAAGAAGCAACAACAAGTGGGACACAATCATGAAGTGGAACGAAATTTATTGGATATTTCAAACTTTTTTAACAAATAAAAACCTGACAAATTGAGCAAAATTATTCAGTCCCTTTACTTTCAGTGTAGCAAACTCTCTCCAGAAGTTCAGTGAGGATCTCTGAATAATCCAATGTTGACCTAAATGACTAATGATGATAAATAGAATCCACCTGTGTGTAATCAAGTCTCCGTATATATGCACCTGCTCTGTCTCAGAGGTCCGTTGAAAGCACAGAGAGCATCATGAAGAACAAGGAACACACCAGGCAGGTCTGAGATACTATTGTGGAGAAGTTCAAAGCCGGATTTGGATACAGAAAGACTTCCCAAGCTTTAAACATCCCAAGGAGCACTGTGCAAGCGATAATATTGAAATGGAAGGAGTATCAGATCACTGCAAATCTACCAAGACCCGGCCGTCCCTCTAAACTTTCAGCTCATACAAGGAGAAGAATGATCAGAGAAGCAGCCAAGAGGCCTATGATCACTCTGGATTAACTGCAGAGATCTACAGCTGAGGTGGGCGAGTCTGTCCATAGGACAACAATCAGTCGTATACTGCACAAATCTGGCCTTTATGGAAGAGTGGCAAGAAGAAAGCCATTTCTGAATGATATCCATAAAAAGTGTTGTTTAAAGTCTGCCACAAGCCACCTGGGAGACACACCAAACATGTGGAAGAAGGTGCTCTGGTCAGATGAAACCAAAATCGAACTTTTTGGCAACAATGCAAACCGTTATGTTTGGCGTAAAAGCAACACAGCTCATCACCCTGAACACACCATCCCCACTGTCAAACATGGTGGTGGCAGCATCATGTTTTGGGCCTGCTTTTCTTCAGCAGGGACAGGGAAGTTGGCTAAAATTGATGGGAAGATGGATGGAGCCAAATACAGGACCATTCTGGAAGAAAACCTGATGGAGTCTGCAAAAGACCTGAGACTGGGATGGAGATTTGTCTTCCAACAAGACAATGATCCAAAACATAAAGCAAAATCTACAATGGAATGGTTCACAAATAAAAATATTCAGGTGTTTGAATGGCCAAGTCAAAGTCCAGACCTGAATCCAATCGAGAATCTGTGGAAAGAATTGAAAACTGCTGTTCACAAACGCTATATGACACATCCATACACTCAAACTGGATGAGAGATGATCATAGTGCCTCTAGCAGTAACCCAATGAGTTTTTTGCTGTATTGTCTGTAAAATATTTTTATTAAATGTTTTACGTCAAAATGAAGTCTGCTTAACCTCTACGAATCCCAATGGTCTCTATATTAATTCAACAATGGGTTTACACATCTATAATAAAACAAGTGACAGTAGTTTAAATTACTGTAAGGCCTATATTAGGAAGAATGACTGGAACAAAACCTTGTAATCAAGAATTCAATGTTTATTATATCAGTCCCGCAACTTGTTAAAGAAAAATAAAGAATAAACCATCATTATTTTCCAATAGCCACCCTAGCCCCCAGAAAAAAAAAGTTAATCAGCTCTAAGACAGCTCCTCCTCCTTGTGCACTTTTCACTTACTCTAGGATACCCTACAATAAACGTTCCTACAATAAAACACCACGTTACTATCTTGTCTCTAAAATACATGTATTTTTACGTCCAAACAAAGTCTGCTGTGCATATAGCAAATCTTTCACCGTAACATAATAACGGCACAGGCGGGAGAAAACCATGCTACAATTAATAAAACTATGAATATTGTATTCGTAGGATCTGGATTGGCAGGGATTTGAAATCGCAACTGACTAGCTGAGAATGTGCAGTAGTCACAACCGACCCTATCCGCTACACCATATCGGTTGTGTAGATTTCCATGAAAAAAAGAACTTGTGTTTTTAACTTCTGTTTAACGACTTAAAAGCACTACTGTATGTCATTTATTACCCATTTTTGTCCCGCAAAGTGAAACTGTACTTTAATATACTGTATAATCAACTGAATGAAGCCGGACATTTTATTTTTTATTAAATCTGTCTCGTGCATATAATAGTGGCAAAGAAGAGATACTTTCTTGTGTATGAAAAGTTATTTTAAATATACAATAGGCACACTGTCTTATTTTGAATTTCCTGAGCAAATGCTTTGGATGAATGTACACCCTGAAGCTACCTGGTGGCCATTTATACACTGCTCAAAAAAATAAAGGGAACACTAAGATAACACATCCTAGATCTGAATGAATGAACTAATCGTATGAAATACTTTCATCTTTACAGTTGAATTTGCTGACAACAGAATCACACGAAAATTATCAATGGAATTAAAATTTATCAACCCATGGAGGTCTGGATATGCAGTCACACTCAAAATCAGTATAAGTGGAAAACCACATTACAGGCTGATCCAACGTTGATGTAATGTCCTTAAAACAAGTGAAAATTAGACTCAGTAGTGTGTGTGGCCTCCACGTGCCCGAATGACCTCCCTACAATGCCTGGGCATGCTCCTGATGAGGTGGCGGATGGTATCCTGAGGGATGTCCTCCCAGACCTGGACTAAAGCATCCGCCAACTCCTGGACAGTCTGTGGTGCAACGTAGCATTGGTGGATGGAGCGAGACATGATGTCCCAGATGTGCTCAATTGGATTCAGGTCTGGGAAAGGGGCGGGCCAGTCCATAGCATCAATGCCTTTCTCTTGCAGGAACTGCTGACACATTCCAGCCAAAAAGAAATGCCACCCCAGACCATTACTGACCCACCGTCAAACCGGTCTTGCTGGAGAATGTTGCAGGCAGCAGAACATTCTCCACGGCGTCTCCAGACTCTGTCACGTCTGTCACATGTGTGAACCTGCTTTCATCTGTGAAGAGCACAGGGTGCCAGTGGCAAATTTGCCAATGTTGGTGTTCTCTGGCAAATGCCAAACGTCCTGCACAGTGTTGGGCTGTAAGCACAACCCCCACCTATGGACGTCGGGCCCTCATACCACCCTCATGGAGTCTGTTTCTGACCGTTTGAGTGGACACATGCACATTTGTGGCCTGCTGGAGGTCATTTTGCCGGGCTCTGGCAGTGCTCCTCCTGCTCTTCCTTGCACAAAGGCGGAGGTAGCAGTCCTGCTGCTGGGTTGTTGCCCTCCTACGGCCTCCTCCACGTCTCCTGATGTACTGGCCTGTCTCCTGGTAGCGCCTCCATGCTCTGGACACTACGCTGACAGACAAAGCAAACCTTCTTGCCACAGTTCACATTAATGTGCCATCCTGGATGAGCTGCACTACCTGAGCCACTTGTGTAGGTTGTAGACTCTGTCTCATGCTACCACTAGAGTGAAAGCACCGCCAGCATTCAAAAGTGACCCCTAACGTCAGCCAGAAAGCATAGGAACTGAGAAGTGGTCTGTGGTCACCACCTGCAGAACCACTCCTTAATTGGGGGTGTCTTGCTAATTGCCTATAATTTTCACCTGTTGTCTGTGCCATTTGCACAACAGCAGGTGAAATTGATTGTCAATCAGTGTTGCTTCCTGAGTCCTGGCCAAATCTTAGTATAGCTCTACCACCTGCTGGTCAAATGATTCAAGTACATGAATGTCTTAATAATTGGGGTAGTCACTCAAAACCAATGGGGAAGGTAACTGCTTAAAAAAAACTAGACGACCCATCAATCCTAAATCCACAAGCGCACTGTAGGAAAGTAAGAAAAATATGTTGCCAATGGAATGTAATCAATATTGTGAAAATTTAGGGTGTAGATAAGGTGCAAAATACAGAATAACAATAATAATAATAATAAAAAAGGGGTAACAATACTTTATGATCTTTTGAGCAGTCGGGATTGTTTTAAGCTATAAATAATATGTATAAAATAAAATAGACTATGCATTTGACAAATTCTATATATAAAAGTAAAAATCTACATTGATATACTGTCAAAATTATATTTTTTACACAGGATTCAGGAATGCATTCTGGAGCATGGAATACACACACGTTAATTTATTAGAAAAAGGAAATGGAGATGCAGGACAGGCATTTGAAAATGTTTCTCCACTTTCTTAAAACAGTATTAGGCTATACTGTACAAAGGGAGGTTGTGTTAACAAAGGACTGATCGCATTTCAGACAGCAATCAATAACAAAATAAAAACTTGGCCTCTCAAAGACATTCACCTTCTTTTACTTAAAGGACGACTCAGGTGCAAAATGAACCTAGGGGTTAATAACACATTGTTACCGAGTCCAGCTTTATCTGGGATATGTTTTCATCCTAATCGAATGTGCCCAGTTCTAGTGTGAACTGATAATTAACTTATTACACTACTTTTTCAGAAGAGGCTTCTTCCTTGCCACTCTGCCATACGGGCCAGCATTGTATTAAGCTTGTGAGACAGGTTGGTCTGTGCATGTGACAAGAATCTCAGCCATAAGGATGTGTAAGTCCTTCAAAGTTGCCATTGGCCTCTTGGGAGCATCCCTGATCAATGTCCTCCTGGCTCGGTCATCCAGTTGGGAGGGACTGCTCGATCTAGGCAAGGTGTTGGTGGTGCCATATGCTTTTCACTTCTTAATAATGCTCTAAACTGTACTCAGAGGGATAGTTAAAACCTTTTTCATCTTTTTTATCCTTCTCCTAGACTCCCGGGAGCCTTTCCAACCATGGTGTATTTTTTGCGTTGCCATGCACTACTAGTAATAAACTCATCACGGAATATAGAAGTATTTCTTTGCTACAGTGTAATAATCAATAACAATGTGTAGAAAAGGTATACACCTTGTGTAGAAGTAGCTTTGAGGAAATATGCAATAAAATGTAGCAATAATATGAGAAGAATCCCACTCATTGCATTGACGTTCCTGTGTAATACAGAATCTCTCTGTTCAATGATCAGCATTTAGTCAGGATCAGTAATTACTAAATATATTAACATATTGTTTGGTATTCCCTTAGAGCTATGGACCATGCAAAAATTATGCAGCAAAGACCAAGTTAATCTGGGATTGTGACAATGACTTATACAACAATGAAGAATTGTTTCACTGTAAAAATTCAAATTTATGTTGAATCCAAGGTTCCAGCCATTGGTGAGATTCAAACTAATGCTATCTATTTGGGCCAATTGGAAATCAGTATTACATTTTCTGTTGATTTTCAACATTAAAGTCTATGCTCCATTTCTACTCATTTTCCGGACTCTGAGTAAATTTGTTAATTGATGAGCACATCAATTAATACACGTCAGAAACAGCCGGTGTTCTTATGAATTAATCAAACCCAATACAATTGATATCAGGTCGGGGGCAATTAGCATGGTGTGTGAGCTGGGAAATGACTGTTGGAAATGGTTGTACCTGAGCAAGTTTGTAATGGTTACTGGGGTTGTTATTTTTACTTTGATGTTGAGGGTTATAATAGGTAAATACAGTTAAAGTTAGATTTAATTATTTTGATTTCCAGGGTGTAATGTGAAAAAAGGTAAGGATTTTGACATGGTATGATGATGACTTACAACAAGTACTGTGACAACCTGGAGCTACATCCCCTGGAGCCTTGTTCAAGGACACAACTTTGGCCCACTCAGGAATTGGCAACCAGTCTGACTCCCCAACTGTTGTGCAATCTGACACACATTACTCCACAGTGTGTGTCTAATGTTTGCACTAGATGATTATGTTCATGTATAATGAGTATGTGAGAATGTATTGAGCAAATGAAAGAGATGGTGAAATGTTATGTACAATTTCACTAACCCAGAATGGAAACAATGATCACTTACTGGTTTGTTAATCCAAAAGATGTCAGTACTGTCAGCGAGGGTTTCATCGGGCCCAAAGTCTGTCATGGCCTGGGCCTCAACCCTCGAACTCTGTTTCCTCTTCAGCATGCTTGGGCTAGCCGTGCTATACAGAGAGTGGATCTAATTCACACAGAAACACACATACACACACAAAGAAAATCAGTGACCAAGGTTACATCTCAGAGTTGCACAGTACTCTGGTGGCTTTCCAAGTCTGAACATCCTAAGAAATGTTTCATAGATATAAGGTATCATCTATATTATTATAGATTATTATTATTATTTTTGGAAATATATGATTATAACTTTTCACGTGACAACACTGAAGAAATTACACTTTGCTACAATGTTAGGTAGTGAGTGTACAGCTTGTATAAAAGTGTACATTTGCTGTCCCTTCAAAATAACTCAACACACAGTCAGTAAGGTCTAAGCTGCTGGTAACAAAACTGAGTACACCCCTAAGTTAAAATGTCCAAATTGGGCCCACAGTGTCATGTGACTCATTAGTGTTACAAGGTCTCAGGTGTGAACGGGGAGCAAGTGTGTTAAATTTGGTGTAATTAATCTCACACTCCCTCATACTGGTCACTGGAAATTCAACATGGCACCTCATGGCAAAGGACTCTCTGAAGATCTGAAAAAAAGTTGCTCTACATAAAGATGGCCTAGGCTATAAGAAGATTGCCAAGACCCTGAAACTGAGCTGCAGCACTGTGGCCAAGACCATACAGCGGTGTAACAGGACAGGTTACACTCATAACAGGCCTCGCCATGGTCGACCAAAGAAGTTGAGTGCACGTGCTCAGTGTCATATCCAGAGGTTGTCTTTGGGAAATAGACAAATGAGTGCTTCAAGCATTGCTGCAGAGGTTGAAGGGGTGGGGGGTCAGCCTGTCAGTGCTCAGACCATACACCGCACACTGCATCAAATTGGTCTGCATGACTGTCGTCCCAGAAGGAAGCCTCTTCTAAAGATGATGCACAAGAAAGCTTGCAAACAGTTTGCGGAAGACAAGCTGACTAAGGACATGGATTACTGAAGCAGAGCATGATCCCCTCCCTTCGGAGACTGGGCCACAGGGCAGTATTCCAACATGATAACGACCACTGCCTTGCTAAAGAAGCTGAGGGTAAAGGTGTCTCCAGACCTAAACCGTATTGAGCATCTGTGGGGCATCCTTAAAAGGAAGGTGGAGGGGCGCAAGGTCTCTAACACCCACCAGCTCCTTGATATCATCATGGAGCAGTAGAAGACAACTCCAGCGGCATCCTGTGAAGCTCTGGTGATCTCCATGCTAAAGAGG
>JACXGM010011777.1:0-24674 GCA_016801145.1 Umbra pygmaea
GCAGAGCACAGACACCTGGGAAGTTATAGAGGCAGCTGTGAGATATGGTGCCTAACAAGTACAGTAATCAGAGAGCAGCTCAGACAGGTGTACTTTAAAAGAAGTAAAGAGTGTCCATTGCTAGAGACCTTTGCAGATTGTTACGTCCCCCAGTATAAATGTTTCTGTGTGCCCTGGACTGTGTTAATATTCTCTGTTCTGTGTTCTCTGTTCTGTGTGTGTTTTGTCTTTGCTCCGTGTGTCAATTATATGCAGTTGGCGCTCATCGGGTCATCTTTACCACTTATCACTGACCTGTTATCCAGTTCAGCTGGTTCCAATCAGCTGGTTCCAATCATCATCCATCCCATCATCCTCTTCATCAGTATGTAATGTGCCATTTTGTTGTTGTCTTTTTATCATTGGGTCTGTGCTTAATCTCTGTCGTTTGTGGTCTGTATATGGTTGTTGTATGAGTGAGAGCTTTGTTTGTTAAGTAGAGTGGGATTTTGATGGCCTATTTAGTGTGTGGAATAAATATTCAGTGTTGGTATTGTTATTGTCTCTTGTTATTATTATTATTATATTAATTGTTTGTTCTTTAGTTTTTCCAGGGAGATGGGGAATACTTGGGAGTGTTAGGCTAGGCGCCCATGGCCTTACGTCACCTGTAGGGTAACTTCCTTTTCTAAATACACCAGGTTAGATCTGGGCAGTCCACCCCATGTATTTTGGTTACGGCACTTTGATCATGTGCCAAATTAGTGTATGTGTTTTATGTTCGGTAGGACAGGTTAGGGGTGGGAGTTATATTTTATGTCTTTGCTTTGGATCCTCTCGGCCTCTTCTCCCATATATTATTTTTTCCGTGGCTAAATAAAGAGCACATTGTACTCTTCTGTCTTTGCGTCTTTGCTTGCACTCACGACTCCATACATCATTCACTGACCAGCGGGGCATCCTTGTACCGGGGGGTTTGACATCCCCTCACGGGGAGCAGTGCGTAACACAGATCATTCCAGTCATTGGTTGCAGAGAACTGAAAATAATGTCTGCCAAAGGAAATGCTGACTTGGAATGATCAGTGTATTGTACCTGTTGGAGTGCAGATTTTAAGTGGGTAAGAAGATAGTGAAAAGTCAAGAGTCAAGGGAAAGTGGGGAATTGCCTAGCAGAGACTTGTACAATTGGGGAAAATAAAGAACTTAATGTGTCCTGTACTTACTGTACGTCAATCTAGATAAGTGTAATCACTGAAGGTGGTGTGGCTAGTTTTGTTTTATTTTGGGTATTCTTGTGTTATTTGGAGTTGTTCGGTCATTTTTATGTTTTGTGTTCATCTGTGTAGTTTTACATTCTTTTGGGTATTTGTGAGTTCTTTTGGGTTATTTGTGTTCTTTTGTGTGCTTTGGGGTATTTTTGTGTTTTGTTTATATTTGGTGTTCTTATGTTGTTTTTTTTCCCAAGATGGCGCCTGCCTTAATATGCGAGTGGTACTGTCTATTAAACTATCTTTTTAATAAACTGTCGGTACACTTTAAGTTTTCAATGCTTTGGTCCGCGTGGTATAGTGGGGTAAGTCGCCCCATTGCTAAACAATCTACGGGTTCTCTGGCTTTCCTTGGACCTCCTGCATCAGGCAGCTCAAATTGGCTTGCGCTGCTTGGGATTTGGGTTAAATAAATCCGATTATCTATCCAGCCATGTCGCTCTCCAGTAACTCCTTGTGGTCGCCTGTAAATTCAATCACAGAAGTATAGTTGGTGAATGTAATCATCCTGTACATGAGCTGACTAAAGGGTTTCATGTTGGATGAGCAGTGCAAACAGAATCAGCTGTCTCTGCGACATGTGGTTTGGACAGAAGCGAACCACCTCACTTCTGTCCAAGGAGTTGTGGAGCTGCCGACAAGGGAGGGTCTGTGGGAATTGTGAGGGGAGAAAAATTGGTATTTATAATTTAAAAGAGAAATAAATTATTATATAATTAAATAATTAAATACAAGTAAAATATCAATACATATTTTCTTTATTACGCATATGGCACATTTTGTCTGTGACAAGAATGAGTATGTCTATCCATATATTTTATGTACACACTGTGCTGCAAACAATCTCCCATCTGGGATACAAAAGTTATTATCTAAACCAATCTCCCTCTCCATTGAATACAAGTGATGGATGTCAACACATATAATTGAATAATCAAATAACTAAAGGTATCCACAAAACCCAAAGAGAGAAAAAGGTAGAGCATGAAATGGGGTGTTTAATAATGTTTCATTACAAGGCGTAACCTGTCTACACATAGTTTGAAGTAGCTACAGTATATTGTGTATATACAAGCAGGGAATGCAGCAGGGTTTGATGAAACACCTTGGCAGAGCATTCATGGGATTAGGCATTGAGGTGTTTCCTTTCCTTTCGTTTAAGCCTTCACACCAATACATAATTCTCACTCAAAACAATGTATTTTTTTATTTTTAATACTTAATAACTTTCCAGTTGCCTTTTTGTTAACAAATCTACAAATCCATTCCACATGGAATCAGTCCAAATTGTGCTGTCTGTGGCACTGAAATGTTGTTTGCTCGTTTGTCTGCCGGGGACTTGTGTGTTGAAACCTGTGATGTATTTTTTCACATAATGGAACATCACCAGCACAAATGTCAAGAGAGATTGAGACTGATATTTTGCCTGCCAACAAGTGGGAAGAGAGGCGGCACACTAAAACAGCACTAAAGGTTAGGAGTCAACTGGGGAATACTAGGGAAACAAACAAACTCGAGCTGCTAGCCGCACACTGCCTGATAAGACGACACTAGGACGGATCGTTGGGAGTGAAGGTGGAGAGCCACTATGGGAAAGAGGAAGAAAGGAAGACAACAGAGGCTAGTGAACAGATGTCACTCAAGTCCTTGAGTTGGATACAAAAGTTTGGAAACCCCTGATAAAAATGATTTTACAATGTATGTTTCTGTAAACAGAAGTTGACTTAATCTCTACATGGTACAAATTATAACAGTTTAGCTTTCTAAAACATTTACTACAAAGATTATGATTTATTTCCATTCATTATAAATTAAAAATAATAAGCAAATGATAGGCAGACATTTTTTTGCCATCCTGTTGGACCCTGCTTAATTTCTTAAAAAGATGATTAGTACATTTGGAGAAAAAGGGTAAAGCATTTAAAGAAAAAAACTGTTTAGCATGGCCGTTGTAACAATCTGGGTAGTAAGGGTTGAGAACAAAGCAGGAGTGTAGCTTGCTTTTTATTTATTCATTCATGAACAAGCAAAATGCCAATACTGGCCAACTCTACACACTTAAGTGGATAAAATAATACCAGCAAAAACAAAGAATGCCCGACAAGGCAATGTAGTAATCAGTAACTTAATACAGGCACATTGAAAACAACCTTGAAACCACAGAGCACATATAGGAGAGATAGTTAATTAATTAATTATTGATAACGATTATGATATGATTCCCAGCTGTGTGTACATAGAGCTGATAGATGGAGTCCTGACATTAAATGAATATGACATGAAATGTCCAGAGGGAGGTGCTAGTGTCCTTGTAAACGGTTCCACAGCCACCAGACAGGCAAGGGGCTGTTACGGGGGGACTCTGTTATATGCTTTAGTGTTGTTTGGCTACTAATATTGAGAAAGTTGAAGGAAGAATAGACTCAGATACATATCAACAAATCAAAACAAAGTTTATTTCAAACAGTCCGTCAGGACGCTGAAGCTGAAAAGAGATATTTTAGCAACACAATGATTCAGAACATACCTTTAAAATAAACCTGAATCTTTTCATCTCAGTCAGTAAATAATACATAAAATCTGTGCGGCGATCTCAATCATGCAGTGCATGCAAAGTAGGCCCAAGGATCCTTCTGAGCGGGAAGAGTTCTGTACTGAAGAGTGGGAAGTAAGTGAAGATTAGGAAGACTCATTGCAGGGGTGCAAACTCATCAGGGGTGAAAAAGGTGACAATCGCCACTCTTTGGGGAAGGCTTTCCACAAGATTTTAGTGTGTGTAAGGGGGAATTTGTGCCCATTCAGCTAAACGAGCATTAGTGAAGTGAGGTCAGGCATTGAGGTTGGACGAGAAGGCCTGACTCGCAATTGCCATTGAAATTGGAGGTCAGGGCTCTGTGCAAGCCACTTGAGTTTCTCTACACCAAACTTGAGGAAACGTTAATGCTGGAACAGGAAATGGCCTTCCCCAAACTGTTGCCACAAAGTTGGAAGCACCCAGTTTCCTAAAATGTATTTGTGTAGCATTAAAATAACCCTTCACTGGATCTAAGGGGTCTAGTAAAAACCCTGAAAAACAGCGCCAGATAATTATCGCTCCTTCCACCATTAGTAGGGGTGCCTGGTAGCCAAGATGCTTCTGCATAGTTCTGAATTATTTCTGCTTGTGCCATCATTCTTTACATCAAAAACAATGCATAAGCCCTTTCCAGAGGCAACCATGCATACCAATGCCAAGAACAGAAGTTTTAGAAAAACTTCTGTTCATAATGTGCGTGTTTTGATTTTTATTCCTGAATCTAGTCACATATTGCAACATTACCTAACTGACTGGTAGGGCTCCTGTTTGCTAGCGCAACGTAAATTTTGCTATTAGACCCACCTACGTGGTTGTGCTTCCAATTTGACTTAACTTTTTTCTTCTTCTCACTGTCAGTGTGCGTGCAAGTGTGAAATGGGCAGGCCTGAACCACCTGGTGAGATATACACAAAAGGCCAGGGACGGCGGGAATAGGTGATGGTGCAGTGGGATGGCATGGGCAGATCATTTTCCTTGCCCAAGAAAACTGATGTGAGCTGAGGACCATTTATATAGGACCATCAGCCCACTGGCCCAAAGTTTGGCCTCCAGGTGGCCTGTCCACTACTGCCTACTGAATGTCATGTTATCTGGGGTTTGCTGAATAAGAGACCTTCACATACTCATTGAAACATAGGAAATCCTGCCATTTCATGTGCAATTGAAAAACCAAAATAAACAGCGATTAGTGAAACAAAATGGGCACAGGAGAGATATGAGGCGAAGATGTCTTCATTGATGGAGAGTCTAAGAGTGCTCTGTTCCTTTCATGTATAATGGAGTAATAAACTGTGGTTTTTTCCAGCTGGTATTTCATTACTAGTCCCCTGGCCTAATCAGTATTCATCCTGACACCTGATTTCACCATGTTTATCCAAACGCTGCGAGACAATAGTGACGAAAATTGCAATGTGGGGAAGAGTGTCACAGAATTCCGCCTGTGTGATAAGGGGAGACGTTTGTATTATTTCTCTGGAGCAGATTTATTAAGATTAATCATTGAAATCAAACCAGTGAAATATTGAATCTCATATAAAAGGGTATTCATGTGTTCTTGTTATTAATGTTGTCTTTACTTCAAATATGTTTTATTTTACCATGCAGGCATAGCAATTTGTACTGTGGCATTAGAGGCTTTCCCTGCTATGAATAAGAAATAAGTATGAAGGATGCAATTCTACTTTAAAAAATCAGTAGTGATTATGTTTAGTTACAGTACATTCTTAAAAACATAAACATTTCCTAAGTCACCCTCACCTTTCCAGTCCTCCTATTTTTAAATTGAGCCATGTAAGTTGATTAAGAACATGTTCTTATTGACAACAACAACCTAAGAACAATTACGGTAAAGTGCCTTGCCCAAGGACACAACAACATTTGGCACAATCAGGAATTGAACTGTCAACCCTCTGACTATATGTATGCCTCCCTAACCACTGAGCTATATGTGCCTCTCTTATGTTAAGGAGCAAATGGATCTCCTCTTTCATATGGTATGCAATATGAAACAATTGGGAACAATTCCATTTACAATCCAAAGTGAAACAAAGCTTCAGTAAGCATGTTGATCTTCTTGAGTTCTGGTTGTTAAGAAGTAAACAGTGTTGTTTTGAATGGTTATTAGTGATGCGCAGTTCGTGATCAACTCTTTCTAGTGACTTGAGAATTGCAAGTATCTTTTTGTGACTCGTTCAATTGTATTGGTCAATAAAGTTGTTGTAAGCAGCCATCTCCTACATGATCATAGGTAGGATTCATTAGTGGTCCTCCATCTCAGTGCTCTTGACACCAACTGCTGTTTGTTTTATGTCTGCGAAGATCACATTGGCCAGGTTGCCATTGCAAATGAGAATATGTTCTCAATCGGCCTACCTGGTTAAATAAAGGTGAAATAAAAAAAATGAATAGATCAAGCTGCATCAGCATAGAAACATGTGAACAACTGATACATTTAGTGTAATTGTTAAATTGAATGGACAGCAGTATTTCATTCGCCGATAAGGGGCTAAGCATGGTCTGTGCATTACTGCCTCAAATAAACAAAATTTATTGAGTGATTTGTTTTTTTACTGAATGATTTGAAAAATCTGTCAGTACTACCTGTTTTCATGGCAATACATGGTTAACCGTACTTAATGGAGATTTTGCCACATTATGTAGACAGATTGATTGATATGTCCATTCAAAAGTGAACGTTCGTACATATGGAATGGTCGTTCTACCGGAACACTTCCAAGAATAGACCAATCGGTTACAATTTAAAGTTCATGGGGAACGTTTAGTTCAGGCATAACATGCTAGGTTATTGAGGTTAAGGTTAGGGTAAGTTTAAGTTAAACAGACTTGTATGTTTTAGGTTTTGTAATACAAGGCTTTATATTTTAATGACTCTGGAAATGTACACATGGGTACAAACTTCTTGTTTTGCATGTGTTTTTTACGTATCACCATAATAACAGCCGGGTTAGTAAGAAAAGTCTTCCCCTAACTAACGGTTGTGCAAATTTAGATGCAAACAGAAACTATAGCCTAATCCCTATGCATTCAAACTACATGGTAAAATGTTTTAAGACACCTACATTTTTTCATTTTCTATTCAAATGTACAATTAAATGTCTCAAAAGAATCGGATTCCAAAATGTAAATTCCTATATATCAAAGCAGCCCCCTTTTGCAGATGTAATAGCCAAATGTAGCACTTATAACCAACTTCAAATTAATATAATGCGTTATGACTGAATAAGTGTGCACTAGTAAATTGGACAAATGTAGGTTTGACTACATAGGACAGGGCACACTGTAGTATAGCTTTATGGTCACAAACATGAGTGCAATGTTTGAAGAGGGGTCACAAAGGCCTATAGTGAAAAGAATACCATCCCCATTATGAAGCATGGTGGTGGCTCACAGATGTTTTGGGGGTGTGTGAGCTCTAAATGTATTGGGAAACCTTGTGAAAATTGATGGCAAGATGAATGCAACATGTTATCAGACAATTTGCATTCTTCTGCATGAAAGCTGCACATGGGACACACTTGGACATTCCAGCACAACAAAGAACCTAAGCACAAGGCCAAGATGACCCTCCAGTGGTGACTGTTTGGTCAATAGTCTGTCTTGAGTACAGACGTGCAGCTTAACAGATGACAAACTGTTTCATCCTACTGTCTTAGATTCATAATTTCCTACATTTGTAGCCACAAAATATAAACTAAATAATGAAATGTTGTTGATAATGCTGTCAATGTTCACAAATACACTATTTGTTTAATAAAAGTGTGCTCATACTCGTGACTCTATGTTAGGAAGAGCACACATAGTGAGAGGAGACAGTAGGTTTATGTTTTCTAAGTGATTCTGAGGACTGTGACTATCCAATTCTTTCATTTCTGGCAAGAAAACATGTAAAGCAACCCTGTTTGTGTAAAGACACAGAAGGACAATAACTGCCTCACACTTTATAGTAGAAAAGCTATTCAATTTCACTCAATTAATTATAATATATTAACTGTAGTGGTCTAAGCTCACGATGTCAGACCAGACACGACAATGAGGGTTAGAGCCCCACCTTGGCTGAATATCTGTGCCCTTCCTCTCTGTCTCCCCCTCTCTGTCTCCCTAGCTTTTGCTTCCACCTGTCCAATTAATAAAAATAATAAAAAATACCCCCAAACTTACTGTAAAAAAAAATACTGACCAGTGTGTAATATATATTTTCTCAGTGTCCCGCAAACTACACACCTATAATGGGATCAACATTTTTTTTGAACATACTCCTGACCTCAGCCCCAATAAACACCTACAAGAGCAATTGAAAGGGTGATTTCGAGCCTGGCCTTCTCGTCAAAACCAGTGACCTCACAAATGCTTGGGTGAATGGCACAAATTCCCAGACACACTCCAAAATATTGTGGATAGCCTTCCCAGAAGAGTGGCCGCTGTAATAGCTGCAACTGATCTGCGTGTGTTGTGGGTGGGGGCACTCCATGTTAATGCTCATGGTTATGGAATGTGACATCACAACATGGGTGTGATCACATACCTATGGCCATACAGTGTATTAGTGGAACATGCCATGAAAAAGATTCTTTATTGGTTCTCCTTGCAAGGGCGGCGGCAGGGTATGGCTTGGTTGGGCTACAGCCCCACCAAAAATTGTGTTAGCTCAACCTTAGCCCCACCATGGAATATCAACTGTGCTGATTTAGTTGCACTTTTTGGGTCTTCGGTATCACTTATTGTACTCCGTTAACTACCGTAGCTTGCTCTCTTGCTCTCTCCGTCGACCTCTTAGTTTCTGTGGGTGTATGTGTGTTTACGACAACAGAACCTTGCACTGGCAGTTCTATTCTTTGATGAAATGGGTAGGCTACAACGTAGAAGAGAGAAACTGGAACTGGTATCTGATCCTATTAACGCTAGAATCAATCTTCAAAAACGAAATATAGTACTGTATCTATATTTTTGGATCGATCTGCCAACCCCTATTGGGAGTGTAGTGGACAAGTATGCCAGACAAAGTGAACGAGTTGAAATGAATTAATAGGCTATTACCTAAACTCAGTAGTAATGACTGCCCACGTCTTTCGCTCTTGATGTACATTTGCATGTAAAAAATGTCTGGTGTGGTATTTCTGGGAAGGGTGTTATGCTCTATTCTATTGTGTATGTATTCACATTGAAATTCAGGATGGTTTGAGTGACCAAAGCAATTCCAAGGATCTACAGCTGGAGAATTGTAAATGTTATTTGGGTCTTGGATCAGAAAGTCTCAATAACTAGGATCAGAAACCATAACTACACATTGTTTAAGAGGGTTGCCAGAAAGAAAGCATTTGCTTTTATCAAACAAACCCAAGCACCGGCTGTTGCAAAATGCCACTGGTATTTTCAATGGGACTGGCTTCTATGGTCAGATGAGACCAACATTTTTGGAAGCTTTTTGGAAAGAAACACCACAGGTGGTTTGGACGTATAGACAGAAATACTATGTCACTGCAGAAAAGTACCTAAAGCTGCAATGTTATTGGGCTGTTTTTCTTTCAAGACCATACTGCCTCTGCTAGGAAGCTAAAACTTGGCCATGGTTGGATCTTTCAACAAGATAATGATCCAAAGCACACGTCAAGATCAACACAAAATGGTTCACTGACCAGAGAATTGAGGTTTTGTCATGGCCATCCCTGTACCCTGACCTAAACCCCATAGAAAACATGTGGAATGAGCTGGAATCTGGAGAGTTTCTAAATAGAGGAATGTTCTCAGATCCCTTGCCATATGTTCTCCAAACTCTTTACGCATTATAGGAGACGACTGAAATCTTGGCTATGGAATCCCAGAAATGACCAAAGTCAGTAAAATCTTATTTGATGCGTAAAATAATTTAAATGTATTGTAAAAAAATGAAAACAAATATATTTCCTTTGCCTCCAGTCAGTCAATAAAATAAATTAAAACATATTTTATTTTACTTTTCCATTTACTGGCCCCTTTTATTTTTCAACACCTGACTTTTACTATATTCTCAGTCCTAGCATAGTTCATTTATCTATTTTCCATTTCCTCATGCAACATTTCCAATGTTACTCATTTTTTTACTTTTCCTTGTCCCAAATGATAATAAGGGTGTGTCCAAACACATGGAGGGCATAAATTGGTCCAGAGTTTTTGTATCAAACGTCAGTGCAGAATATAGACTTGAGCAATCAAAAGGAGTATGTTACTCTATACTCTGAAAAAGCCAAGTGAACTAGCCTGTGTCAGTGTCCTCCTGGAAATGCATGTCTTAAACTGTTAGCCAGTCATAGAGGCCAGCCACTTGTTTAAAATGTTGAGAGAATAGTGCATCGGTTAGAGAAACATAAAATATTACTATTTCTAAATTATGCCATACTACATCATCAATATCATTCAAAACCGACTCCTCACAAATGCAGTAATGCAGAGTAATTACTTCTAAATAAAAAATATCACCCAATGACAATATTTGTCATTTTTTTCATTGGCATGATCTATGTATTGTAAAGGTTCAGCAATGTTATTATGTATGTTCAATTTTTACATATTTATTAATTTTCTATTCTTGAATTGGACTTTATATGTTTGATAAAATAACTGTTATACCAATTAAATCAGGTGTAACATTAAGAAAATGGTTGGTGTTTTTTTAGCTATAAGTCAATGGATTGTTGAAGAATACATGAACACATATTGGGGCAGGAACATACGTTGATCAACCTGTCGTGTGAATTATATTTAAATTCAGAGCTACAACGGATACTTTTTAGATATGTAGGGTATTACAGTAAAAAATACATTTTCATAAATAAATGTTGACAACCATTTAAAAAAATGATTAACACAGTCCAAACTGTGCGTTGCCAGGGAATAACCGCACACCTCCGCACTGAAGGCCTCGTGGCTTTCTACACTGCTAAGGTGTGCGGTTATTCCCTGGCAACGCACACACCTGTCTTTCATGTGTAAATGCTTACATAAATGCCTGGGACATGATCCCAGCCCCCTAGGGGTCCCTCTTACATGCTGCATCCCTTAAACTTGGCAGTTGAATCACTATGTTCTTCCATCTGAGCCATTCAGGATGTTTTGAGGCTAAAATATACTGTATTCTTGAAGATGTACATGTACATCTGCATTTCAATGAAGCCTGGCTATTTTACCACTCTATCAAGTATTTTCAGTTTCACATTATCCCCTTGATTTCCTCAAACTGGGATGAAACATTTGCAACTGACTGCCACTAGGTGGACATAGGAATGGTGGAATCTTGCCAGAGATCAGAACTTTGAAGGTATGGCTATGGCTCAAAACAATGCATATTTGTTTCCAGAACCGTTCCTTCCTACTCATTACTGTCATTATAAATTATAAGAGTATTATAACAGTGTGCCAGCTTTTATTATACTGCTCTCACTCTGATCTAGTAACATGATTTGGAATAACGTTACATCCAGACACTTTCATTTTTTTCATGATAATTTGATGCTCTACATTTTCCTCTCACTCCCGCTTATTTCTTTGCCTGCTGAGTTCTCCCAATTTCTCCCTGTGTTTCCCTCTTCTGTGTTTCAACCCAATGTATTTGCGCTACATTAGCCTTCTTTTTTTCTTCATTATTTGGAGCTCAGCCTCCCTCTTTGCCCCTGTCCCCTGCCCTGTCTCTCTCCATCCTGCTCCAGCTCAGTGTGGTGCATCTCTGTGGTCTGTGCGCTACAGTACATCCTGTGGATAGTAAGCATCCTTGCCTCATCGCTCCCAGCTGCCAGTGGGTTCAGCTGGCTCAGTCCAACCCATCTGTGTGATCCGCTGCCAGATATCTGGAGCCTGGCACTGCACGGCCCAGCCCTCTCCAAATCGCTTGTCAGAAGGAGGTAGGGTCGCTGAGGGGTGGAGGTATAGAGGGGATGTGGGCCAGGTCAGTTCCAGGACACACCTCCTCTATTTACATTAAACCAACACAGTATAGACCTGGCTAGTGCTCAGATTTTTTTTTCTCCTCTATGAATGAATGCTCTTGCCTATTGAAATTGGAGGAAATGTTAACTTCTACTATAGAACCAGGATGTTCCGTACAAGAGAGCTGCAGGTATGGATGACATAGATAGTATAATTTAAATGCCACAGCAACCATTGATATTGGGGTGGTAGTGATTGTGAACACTTTCTTCAATGTTCACAGGTTTGCTATGGACGTAATATGGGTAAGGGGTTTTGAGTGTTCCTATTGGCTGACTATCACATCATTCTCTCCAATGAGCTGTGAATATGGATTTCCTTGGTCTTAGTGTTCAGTGCCTTTGTTTTTTTTAAAGATTGTTTTGGGGGAGACAGAGAGGAAGGGCACAGACAATCATCCGCGCCGGGGCTCAAGCCCTTTTCGCCAGGGGGCATGTGTAGACCAGAGATAGGAGCTTAGTTGCTACACCAACTCCGGCATGGGGCCTCAGTTCTGATGGAATACACAGAATACACACTGGCTAGATGTAATGACAACTGGCTAGACGCAAAGAGCCAGGCTTACAGCCAAGACATTTAGCTAGAGGTTTTCTCCGTAGAGTCATAGGGCACTGTGCCAACAGAAGCTGTGCAGTCCCACAACCACTCATTCATATAGACTAATGACTATTATATAGTCACATTCACTCATTAAATTAATTAATGCAAGTACCAGTGATGTAATGGGGGATAAACACAGTTTACCAACCTTTTATTTTACTTTATTCCATTATGTAGAATAACATGAATTTTACTTACTAAGTTTACCTACAATTTTCTTTAAACACTTATTCACTGGCTGTGATTTTTCAACATCTAAATTACAAGATCATCTACACATCAAATTTAGAGTTTCTTATTATCTTTCCCTCTAGCTAATTAATCAACAAAGACATTAGAGACCAAAATGGGTCACCTATAAGTAACTTAATAGGATTTAAGTCCATAATTTCCTAATGTGAGACATTCCCCTTTTTTTTTAACTCAAAGCAAACTATGGATCCAACACAATTCATCTCACCCAAAAATAATATATCTGTTCCTCCCTCTGGCCAAAAATGGACGAAACACACTGTGGCAGCAAAAATATGTGAACCCTTTAAAATTACCTGGATTCCTGCATTATGTGGTTATAAACATTAATCTGATCTTCATGTAAGTCAGGAAAACAGACACAATATTCTTGCTACTGTATACTATCCCAGAAATGTCGAGGACATTATCTAAGCTCCAATGATTCCCTGTAGCATGGTGTTCCCCTGAAAGCGTATCACAATCACGGTGGTCGGTCTGTCAAGGAGATCATATAAATGAGGCTTAAAAAAATTAAGACTTCTTCATTTTCATACATGATTACATTTCATATTTCCTCACCATTGTCTTTTAATAGGTGCCAAGAAGTCAAAAGTTAATGGAATACATTTCATGTCATGTAAAAAGAGCGGGTTCCAGACTTTAATTAGGCTGTTAAGTGCTAATGAGTCTTGAGTATGTACAAAGTGTGAGGCCTCAGAGTGTTTAAATGCTTGTTACTGTGGTCGTAGTGAAGGCTCCACTACTCCCCAAGGGAACCCACCCCACACTACTAACTGGATTACACTCCACAATCCCTTTGACAGAAGTATAATCCTCCATTTCAGTGGTTGAACCTCCAAAATGCTACATTTGCACTGCTCAACACTGTATAGGTACTATATTCCTCACGGCAGCATCCCTTCCTCTGCATATACCGCCAGGTCCATAAATATTTGGACATAAACTAATTTATCATTATGTCAGATGTCTTCCACAGCGTATTCAACTTGCAAATAGGGATGTACAACATCCTCCAGGAGGAAAGCATATCTATATCAAAGTCAACAATCAACAGAGTACACCAGAGTAAATTACCATGAGATATGAAACATTGGTAAGCCATAAAAAACATGAAGACCAGATTAGTTGCATTTTTTTAAACTGTTCTGGAACAACATCAACCCACAAAGATCAACCAGAATGATATGAAGGCACTAGTATTGAAGAAAGTAAATGTTTCTATAGCTATGTCGCTGCATGCAGGCCTGTTATTTTTTTTCTATGCTTACAATTTCTACGCAACTTCTAAGCTAACTGCTACAATGTATATCTCCTTGGATACCTATCAATGGGGATTAAAATAGTATACGTAATTTTTAATGGAAAGAGGTGAGTGTACTACTAGCTGTGACTACTGAAAAGTGAGTATACCGCATATACTATTGTATACACCCCAGTCCACCAATGATCTTGGGGGGTGGGGTTTCACTTTGATTTGCTCAAAATTAATGACGGACTTCAGCATTTGCATAACGAAGTCACAGAGAGAGATCAATGAGTGAATTTATTGCTTGTGTTTTTCCTCCAACATGAGTGTTATATTCAAGCTCCCGTTAAGGAGGGGATCTGATACCCCACTTCTCCCAGAGGTCAGCCAAAGAGGTATGGTGTTGTGGATCTGAGTAAGGACAAAACACAAAGATTGACCATGTACCTTTTCTTCAGCGAAATGGCTGGATGGAACCCAAAGCAAAGAAAGTAATATAAAGCCCCCTTTCTTACCTGTCCTCCATCTCCCAACACAAAACACACAAAGCTAACTGGCACACGATCCAGGCACCCTAACCAAAAATCTTAGAGAAGGGAGTATCCAGTGTATACCCCGGGGCGGCTCTAAACTACACACTCCTATGTGAATCCCCCAATCTCACTGGGAAGAAAAGAAACAAAATATTATTTGCAATAATAATAATAATTAATTCAACTTATATAGCACTTTTCAAGGAACCCAAATTGCTTTACACAATGATGGGGGAAAGCCCACCTCCTCCACCACCAATGTGTAGCACCCACTTGGTGATGCACTGCAGCCATTTTGCACCACAACGCTCACCACACATCAGAAATTAGGTGGAGAGGTAAGTAGTTAAATATGCCAATTAGAAAGGAGATATATTATTAGGTGTCCATCATTGAAGTGAGGTCTGGTTGGGAATTTGGCCATGACACCCGGGTTAACAACATGGGATTTTGAATGACCACAGAGAGTCAGGACACCTGTTTAAAGTCCCATCTGAAAGAAGGCACTCTACGCATGACAGATGTTCCCATCACTACTCTGGGGCATTGGGAATGAAATTTAGACCAGAGGGAAGAGTGCCCCCTATTGGCCCTCTAACACCACTTCCAGTAGCATTGGACTCCCATCCAGAGACTAACTAGGCCCGACCTTCCTTTGCTTTTAGAAGCAATCCAGCAGTGGAATACAGGCCGCTATACTGCTGGCCAATAGTAATCACTGTATAGAATACAAAACAAGCACAAAACTGACTATAACAACCAAGCATCACTCCACACTAAATAGGCCTATGTCACTCATACTAATAACCTAGCTCTCTCTCAATCAAAGTACTAACTCACAAATGCAACCTAACACAGAGATATGTGGACACATCCACAACATCATAGAGCAGAGCAACAGCCCTTCCTTATAACCAGAGAGAGACTAAAACAAAACAAAAGATGGCACATTTATACAGCTGAAAGGCATGATGGGATAGATCTTGATGACCGGAACCAGGTGAACAGGGTTATAGAAGGGAGGAGTCAATGATGAGTGGTAATTGGCAGGGAATTGGGGTAGCATTGTACGCAGATGATGGGGCTATTTGGAAGAGGGGGAGGAATGTGAAGTTTGTGATGGAAAAAATGCAGTGTGCTGTGTCTGTGGTGGAAGAGTGGTCGTTGAAGTGGGGCTTTCGGATGTCGGTGGCTAATGCCTGCTTTATGGTCTATTCAAATTGGAAAATTGTGGATGTGAGGTTGCAGATGTATGGGCAGGATATAGGCCGGGTGGTGTTTTTTAAGTATTTGGGTATGTGGTTTGACGAGAGGTTGACGTGGATGAAGTATGTGGCGTATGTGGAGGTCAAGTGTAGAAGGGCATTGAACCTTATGAAAGCGGTGGTGGGGGTTGATTGGTGGGCTGACAGGCAGGCATTGCTGTGTGTTTATCAGGCACTGATTAGGTCATTGTTAGATTATGTGTGCTATATATGTGGGTCAGCAGCTAGGATGGTGTTGGAGGTGTTGGATAAGGTGCAAGGACGGGCACTGCGGATGTGCGTAGGCGCATGTAGGTCGACGCCCACAGCTGCTGTGCAGGTGGAGACTGGTGAGATGCCGTTGGCATTGAGGCGGGATAAGTTAGTGTTAGCGTATTGGGTGAGGCTGAAGGGGAGCTCAGTGAGGCATCCTGCGGTTGAGGTGGTGGGGAAATGTTGGGGGGTGTAGGGGGTAAGATGAGAACGTTTGGGTGGGTGATAGAGAAGGTGGTGGAGTATGGTTTGGAGGGGAAGGATGTTGGACCAGCAGTCGTGATGCGTAGGGTTCCCCTATGGACATTTCCTGTGCTGAATGTGGTTGTGAGGTTGGTGGAGCATTGGAAGGGGTGGGATGGTAGGTGTATCCGTGGTAGTGTGGAGAGCTATTTGAGTGAAGGGTATGGTGGATTTCTGAGGTTGCTTACGGCTTACGGGTTGCTTGGTGGAGTTGATGGTGCTGTTGTTGGGGTTGGAGAGGATGGGGGTGGTGGTTAAGTTCTGTTGGGTTCCAGCACATGTAGGGTTTAAGGGTAATGAAGAGGGGGATAGGGTGGTGAAGTGTGGGTCACGGAAGGAGGAAGTGGATGTGAGGGTACCGTATGGGGAGGGGGAGCTGAAAGTGATGATAAAGAGGGTGGGGATGGAATGCTGGCAGAAACAGTGGGATGAGTTTAGGATGGGGAGGGGAAATTATGGGATACAGAAAATGGTTAGGGTGGAAAGGGTGTGTAGGGGGTGTCGGATGGAAGATTTAGTGTGGTGTAGGTTGATGTTTGAATCATACAGGGCTGAAGATGATGGGGAGGTGGAGACCAGATTGTGTGAGGGATGTATGGTGGAGGAAACAGTTGAGCATGTAGTGTTGTATTGTGAGAAGTATGATGAGGAAAGGGAAAGGTTGTTTGGCCTGGTCAGTAGGGAGGGGAGGAAGTGGGGAATGGGGGGGTGTTGGGGGGTGGGAGTGCTGGTGGGGTGGTGGTAAAGGGGCTGATGCAATTCCTCAAGGATACGGGTGTGGGTAGCAGGATATAGGGGTGGGTGGCCGTGACCGGCCTCACACTCCGATACAGAAGGTGGAGGTGTATGCTCCATTAAGGTTGGTTGTGATCTGCCAGTAATCCA
Source organism: Umbra pygmaea (assembly GCA_016801145.1). Classification (NCBI taxonomy): domain Eukaryota; kingdom Metazoa; phylum Chordata; class Actinopteri; order Esociformes; family Umbridae; genus Umbra; species Umbra pygmaea. The sequence goes on from JACXGM010011777.1 coordinate 17,081, forward strand.
CAGAAGAAGAAGTGGTAATTGGCAATGATGACCTGATTTGCATCACCTATGGGGAATAGACAACTGAACAGAAGCAACCAGACACACACAGAACAGAGAATACAGAAACATATATACCTTATACTGGGCACGCCACCACCAAAAAACACAAACGTTTAGGTTTTGTTTCACCTTGTAACATCAAAACAAATAGACCAGAGGAGGAAAATGTTGTTTGGAGGGCACAGTGTGGCCATTACTAATGCCAAAAAGGTGTTGGAGTGGCAAAAGTTTGCAGACGCTGTGAATGCCGCAGCCTGAGAGTCCGACCATGGCCGAAATTTAAAAAAGTGGTCAGACATCTAAGTCGATGCCAAAAAGTGCAGGGGTGTCAAACCAGATCCACAAAGGGCCTAGTGTCTGCAGGTTTTCGCTTTTAGCTTGTATCTGAATGATTGAATGTCACTGATGGGTTAGGATCTCGCCTCACCTGGCAGTCTACGTCTTAATTGGGCTCTAATTGAAAGGAAAGACCAAAAACCAGCATACACTTGGCCCTCCATGGAACCGGTTTGACACCTAGGGTCTAGCGCTTCATCGCGAAAGTCTGCCACGTTTGGGGGAAGATTAGTTAAATTAGTGAGCAACAAATTATTTGGACATTGATGGAATGAAAATGCTTACGATTAATGACAGCATTTTCTTTCTCATTCGGTGCTCTTATGGCAACATGAGTGCAGTCAATAGCACTGATACATTAGTGAAACCGGACAAAAAAATGCTTGGGTGTTTCATGTCATTTGTGGTTATGTATTCTGTATGTCTTTTTTTTCTTCTTCTTTTTGGTGTTTATATGAGCTACCCGGTGATGCAAAAAGAATTTCAGCCTCGGCTGACAATAAAGTTGTATCATATCTTATATAGCTACAAATTGTGCATTTGTGTTTGCCTGTTCACCCACGGTGTACGGAAACTTCATGTAGGCTAATTATGCAACAAGCCTAAAATATAGCCTACCTAACACGTCTGGCATAACCCGGCAAATGGTTGGCTGAGATAACCCTGACCTGTCAGCCAATTCCCTCTGGAAAGTACCAGTCACCATAAATCCTGTTATTATGAAAGGCGCCACTAAATAAAATGCACTATTAGGCTATTATTATTATCTTCTAACAGATCAGCCATTGTGCATCAATACGCATTATGAAGGAATGAATTACGAGATGTTGACGAGACAGAATACCTGTTTTAGCTATTGACAAGACATTGACCAAGCACTGCTGATAAGTAATATTAACATTAATATCTGTTTCACCCTATCATAATCGAAGGACAAATGCCATTTGTTGGGTATAACTACCAGAGAAAATGTGGAACAAGTCGCTTCTCTTTCCTCTACCTTTACTTCCTTCTGGCTCTCCTGCCACTCTTTCTATGCCTTCTCAACCTTATATCTCCCGAGTAAAGCTATCTTTAATACCTAAGGAAACATTTTTATACATTTTTACTTTAATTAGTTGAGCTCTGGGAATCGTATTTGAACCTTGCCAAAAACAGTTCCACCAATGTAAAGTGAGGAAAATAACAATTTCAAAGTGTAATTGATCCCCTTAGGATAAAAAATTAAGGTTTTAGAAGAGACGTTCATTTGGGGAATCAGACGAGTGGCAGAAAAATGGTTTAACTGGTGGGCCAGCAAACAACTTGCCCTGTCACCCTGTTCATAGTATGTAGCCTGTGTATGCAACAGTAATTGCTCAGTGTCTTTAGTGGATAAAAGGTTAAATTCAGACTGCAAGGTCAAGCATTGTTAATATAGCTCTGGAGAGGGTGTAAGATCATATAGGCGATCCGGGTCAAGAATAGCTTTGGAATGTTCCTCCAATTTGGCCTTTAGCACTAATATATATATATATGTATATATATATATATATATATGGGAAGAGTAAGAGATAGACCTAGGGTAAGCTTTAAGCATCTCCCATGAAAGCGAGGGGAAGGTTTATCCTGTTTGATTAGGAAAAAGAAAATGATCAATGTAGGGAGTGGTGAAGGTACAAAAGTCTGCATCAAATAAAATAAATACTTTGAATCTCCAACAGGGAGGAGTACGAGGCTGTACTGACAAAATCCTTTCGAGAACCAGGGGCAATGGTCATTGATCCAGGAAATATCACATTATGGGTGTTTAGTGAAGGGATTTTCCCAAAATGATTCGATACCTCCCATAACTGTCAGACATGACATTTGTAACTGAGAAATGTATTTTTACCAAAATTGCAACCCATCTAGCTTTGAAATTAAATTGTAGCCTTGGTTGGTTTTTAATGTGTAAATGAGTCTCCTTTAAGAATACTACATTTCCTTTAAGCTCTTGCGAATGGGAGAGAACCCTGGAACTCTTGACTTGATAGGGTGGTCCAAAGATTTAATATTCCATGACAAAAATGTAATAAGATCTTCCCACCGGCCTCGACATTACCAACATTAGCTTTGTAAGCTATCTGAGACACAGAAAGAAAAATAAAACATGTAGGCACAACACACAGAAAAAGAAAACAAACACTTGTAATAGAGAAACGCATACACAAATGACTCACCCACATTCATTTACATTTGGCATTTTAGTAATTTAGCAGATACTCTTATCCACAGCAACTTACAATTTGTGCATACATTTAAGAGAAACTCAGTAGTAAGAGCATTCACCATTAAACGTTCATTCCATAGCCTTCCTTCTACATTGAATGGAGACAGGAGGCAGAACCCAGCACAGCTTTCGTGAAAACGAATGGAATATTCTCACCACTCATTAAAATGGATAGGCTCCATATCAACTGCAATAACACATATATGAAACTGTATTCCAATAAAACCTCAATAGGGTAATAACCAAATCTTTAGTTTAAAAAAAATAATATTTCAAGCATTATTATTTTACAATAACAAAATGAGCAATCAAATAAAACTTTGCACATACAGAACTCCTTTACTGTAATATTGCCTGGTGGTGAATGTTACGTTCCACATCATGAGTGTTATTGATTCATTGTGAGGTGCTGACTGGTTAGCTTGCTATTTATGACAGAAGGGGGCGAACATTTCAAAAAGCACCTTCCTATAATAACCAAATGAGTAAGTACTTAACAAAAAAAACATTAGGGAACTGTAACTCAGATAAGTGAATCACAGTGCCTCGATATGTGACTCAAACATGAGAGAAAGCGAAAAAGATGGTGTAACAATGTTGGTGTTGATTGAGTCCACAGTTCATGTATTCATTTTCATGATAGATTACCAGGTGTTTTGCGAAAAACTGAAATATTCCCACATTTAGGCTTACATACTGAAGTAAATTGGGTACAGTGCAATATGTGGCACAGACACGAGTCAGTAACACTACAATACGTACTCTAAATAACCACATATATTCCCTACGATAGTTAACATGATATCAGCACAAATGGAAAATAAATGCAGAATGCTTAATCAGCTCCTCTTCTAGACACACAGGTACAGCTAACAATGACGCACACCGACAATCAAGACACATGAATGAACACTAATTATCTAACTTATGGTAATTAGCAGCCCTAAATCACATGAAATACGTTCTGAGGGAACTATTTTGTAAAACCGAAATATGTCAAATATGAACGTATGAGAGGGTCAATTACGTTTGTAGGGAACTTAATTGAACACTCGAATAACGTTCAATATGAACATTAGTAGATCATGACGTAGCATGTAAATAGCATAGTTTTTGCTACGGCGGAGGTTGGGGATGGTGGATGGGCGTATTAACCGCGACTTGCATGCCAGTGTTCGCGAGTTCAAATCCAGACCGGCAGTTTGTGTGTTTTGTTCTACAATTGTGTGCGTCATGCAGGCACGCGATTGTCGGTTTTTGTAATGTTAACCCTAACCTTAATTCTAACCTTAACCTCAGTAACGTCATATCTAACCTTAACCGTTAGTAACCTCATGCCTAACCTTAACCGTTAGTATCCTCCTACCTAACCTTAACTGTGAATGTTGCAATATAATTTCGAATGCTATGGAATGTATGGAATGTTCTCGCATAAATCCGCTAAACGAAATGTACCGGTGCAACGTAATTCAAGTACAAATATAGCCTAATAACAAAACGTGCAGTTCAAACGTAAAAACACCCTAAATAGGTTGGCATAGAACGTAATTTAGGTTTTCAAAATAGTTTCCTGAGAACGTAATTTGGGAGAAATTCTGAGATTTACGGTTGGTAATTAGGTGCATTCAAAAGGACAATTACAAACAGACAAGTGCAATGAATAAAGGATTATGTCCATGTGTGACCACAAGATAGCGCCAACCATCCCATGGCACAGCTCATCCACCTGTGTCAGATGGCCAATTGACTGCCCAAAAGTAGATATAATGAAGATTGATAAAAATGTTTAACTCTACATAAACCCAGGAGCAACCCTTCAAATACCTTCCTAATTGGTGTTGTCGAATTTCCTACTAACCCTGACCTGTCGGTAGCTCCTCAACTCCCTGGACAGATGCGAGATGGTGAAGGCCACTCAAATGATTCACCCCAAACTACATGTCTCCAATCTGGCCCATTCTTTTCACACTGCTCATCCAACACGGAAGCCTTTATCTAGATCAGGTGTGTGATGATAACGCTCACCAACCATACTTCTGCTATTGAACTTAAAGGCGCTCAGTCTCCACACAAGGAGTCGCCTGAGAGTGATGTGGCAAGGTAGATAATCTCACTCATCTATCCCAAAGCCTATTCCAATTTGCGCTGCCTCATGCTGCAGAAACCGGTCAAAGTCGGAGAGGCCACAGTCAGTCCAAGCGGACAACCTCTTTCTTGAAACCCAGTCACTGTAAACACATAGGTCTTGCGCAAAACCTTCAATACAGTGATGCTTGCTTGAACACCATCCAGGGCTGCAGATAAGTGGCCCAGAGCAGCATCAGTATTCAGCTGTACTGCCAAGGCAGCCATAATATCCATCATCAATTCCACTTGGAAGTCCTGCAGATCTGCAAGTCTGTCTAGACAGGCTTAGTATTAGCAAGGGCAAGGCTAGGATTGATGCCATGACACTCCAGATCAGCCATCATCGAAGAAACATTGCCTGATGCAGCACTTGATAGAAAATGTTAAATGAATGTGTGTTGTGGTGGAAAGCAAAGTTAGCTTCCTCTCCCTTCACATGCTCAAACCATTTTGAAATTACAGTGGAATAGAAGGGACTTTTATTATGTCAGTGGGGACTTGCACAAACAGCTATTTTCTAAAGACAGGAAGAATCACAACACCATGTGCAAACATCAATACAACATAACTGAAAGACATCCAATGGCTCCTTTAATCAGCAATAACCGTGACAATCCACACAATGAATTGTCGCATGATCGGTATAAAACAGATTATTTTAATCGTGAAACAAACCATTACTACCTTCATTTTCAGTTGTTGCTTCCTCAGTCAATAGAGATTGACAGAATCACAATTTTCCTTGTGAAAATAAAAATCTGTCACTTCCCATGGCAAAATATATAAAAAACATATATTACTGTCCTGAAAATGTTGAGGACCTGCTAAATCCCACCTAAGTGTCCCTCTAGCCCAGGGGTCACCAATACTGGTCCTGGAGAGCTACCACCCTGTAGGATTTCAGACCAACTGCACTGTAGCCTCAGTCAGCTTATCAACCAGCTAATTATTACAATCAGGTGTGCTATTGGTGACCCCTGCTCCAGCCTGTAGTGGTCCATTAAGAAATAGAGAAATGTATAATTCATGATAGAAAAGCAAAAACTGATTACTACGTAAATACAGCTCCTCTATATAGGTCCTCTATTGTTTACTTGAGACATTACTGATACATGTAACTTTGTGAGAAATTGTTACTTTCATTTTTATGCTTGCGATAGACATTAGTCATAAAGAATTGATACCAGCTAAAGGTGGTTTAGTTGTGTTTAACTAAATTCTAAGATTACACTTAAAGCAAAGGCCACTTTTTTTGATAGGGTTGATTTAACTCTGCTGTCTGTTAATGTATGGCTTCCATACAAATCAATTTCAATGTCTGGACTAGACTGTACAGTCTTCATTGCACTACATGCATGCTATTAGTGGTCCTGTGAACTGATCTTACTTAGTGTTGCAAGTTTCATGCTTTATCAAATGATTTGCAGAGCACCAGAGTTTGGCTTTTTAGAATTTAGGGGGCTAATTAGAGTGCTCATGTCATGCATTGAGTCACCTGTGTCCACCCGACAATTTGCATTCTGCATTGCAACTACAATTAATGCATACAGTATCTGTAGTTTTTTTGTATCTGGCAACTGGATAATTACACAAACTGAATCACTGTGTGAAAGTTGATTATCATTGGGATGCTTGTTAAATTACTGTGTATCAGTACCCTGTCAACATAAGCTAGCTGGAGCATTCCAGCTAAAGTGATTATCGAAATAAATTGTACAACTGTTCTCCAGTGATTGTGATTTGTTGTTGTTGTATTTAACATTAAGACAGTTGAGTGTAAAACGCATCCTTCAGTGTTGGAATGTAAAGATATGCAACTGGCTTATAAATGCAGTAAAGAATGATAATTCAATTCGTTTTAACTCTCTTTTAGCCAGGGGCGGAGCTACGTGGTGGCCAGGGGGGGCCACGGCCACCACTGGTCAAGGCTCGGTCCCCCTGCCGGCCCCCCAGGACGGGGGCCAGCCGAGCGCTGATGAGGGGGCATCTGAAATACTGAGGGGGGGCGATCACATTAACGCACCTAATGCACATGTCCCCACCCCTTTTTTAAGGGTCAATATTATCCCAACCACTTTTTAAAACATATTTGAGACCAGGGCTCGAATTACACAGCGTCCCGTCGTCCCGGGGACGATACAAATATGTCTGGGACGGCTCATAACCGACTTTGGGACGTTTACGGGACAATGACCAGTAAAATATAACATGCATACAGGACTGGTTACTAACGTACATGTTTAATCACAAGGCTTATGAAGCTGTTCATAATTCTGCCTAGAAGTTAATAAACTATTAATAATAATTATCACAAGCAATATTTTCACTTCCGCGCATCGCGTAATCACCTTTGAGTTTGCTCATCTCTCGTCGAGCCGCATTCTCAAATGGCCACTTGAAGCTTGAATGTTTAGCATAGGCTAATGGTAAAACATATAAAAAGAGAAGATCTGAAGTTGCAAAAATATGATTGTTACTTAAGCTTTTTAAAAAACTGAACACAAAAGAAATGCATGTTTGACTGGCAGGTCGTTATAAAAATAATTTGCAATGATCGGATTTTGACCATATGGTAAATGCAAGGTGAGATAGGCTATGTAATTATTTAGGTTACAAAAACGTAAAATCTTAAAAAACCCTTCTCGTCAAATAGGCATTTTGTTAGAATGCAAATTATGCCTGACCGCAGCCAAAGTGCGGATCAATCGTCTGTAGGCTGGTTACTACAGTAGCTCTGGAGAAAAAACGGTTTGATCTTATTGACATAAATATAATACATACTAATTCAAACCTACAAAATTGTTTTAGAACATTCGATTGTTGCATTTGTGGCTGTGG
>JACXGM010011778.1:0-15583 GCA_016801145.1 Umbra pygmaea
GCACCACACTACTTTTAAAAAGTACTGGGGCAAATGCCAGCTCACCACACATTTGCCGGTGGCTCTGATACTTGTGCCCACTGCTCTTTCCATCTACTGTTGTTCTGTATGTACACAGGTTATGCACTCACATAGGTTGAATGAGCCTCTTCTAAAGCCCTGGGTCATTGTGAGTAGCCCTGGGAAGGTGGAGTGTATCTATTGTACCTGCATGGCAGGGATAGCTGAGACCTGTACGCATGTAGATGCTCTCTTGTTTAAGATGGAGGCAACAGTTCAATATCGTGGCACAAAGACCGTCACTGATGTGCCAGCATACTGGGTTTTGCCCAGTTACTTCAGCAAGATCCATCCAGAAGTGGGATATAGGATCAACTACACCTCCTCAGATGCAGATAGGAAGACATTAGAACAGCAAATAAATACCCCCATATCCCTCTTCTTCTGCATCTCCTTGGACTCCATCTCTCTCATCTTCGTTCATGTTGTTTTGTTCATTTTGGCCTCCCTCAGATTCTCAAATTATGTCTGTTGTCTGCGCCCATGCCGTTCTGATAATGTGGCTGTGACTTCTAGGTTAGCCCTGGTGCAGGTTTGGAGCCCAGTCTGTCTGGATGAGACTTGTCAATCTCATATGCTGGTTTAACTTTGGGGAGACGAAAGTATATATATTGAAACAAATTATTGGCAATCAATAGTGGGCGCTCATTTTAATCCATTGCAATAATCTTTGTTAATTCATTATAAAGTTAGTGAATTGTAACAAAATGCAATTGAATTGATGAAGAAACATTAACAGTAACAAATACGTTGTACACACAATTTTTGATTGAATGTATTTTGAGTTTCTCACGTTTCAGTTCCAATTGAACTCATGTGGCAAACATACTTATAAGTTTTATAAAGAATTTCTAGTGCTTCTAGTTTTATAGATGAGTGCTTTGTTTTTGATCACATTCATTGATTCAGCACACTTTTTTTTTAACTAGCCTAACTTAGCTTACTCACTTTGCAGCAGTTGACAGAATGGTGCTAAGTTAACAAATGCAGAGGAACCTATTACTACTCACACAAGGAGAACACAGTCATTTGCTAAGTGAAGTACACTTACAGTACCTGAATGAAAATGCCTGGAACACACTTTCAATGAACTTGGGATGTCTGCAGAGGATGTCCGTGCGTCTTTGGATATCCAGGCCATCCGTCTTCGCTTGGATACATCAGACACGACTCCATTCTGTTTCCAGGCCGGAAAACAATAAAAAATAAAGTCTGTTGTCTATCATTAAGCCCCGTCGAACGTGTGAACGGACATTACATTCAACAACACAACAGGTTCTTCCCATGAGTAACATCTCCTCGGCGTGTTACAACAATGACAGTAAACAAAACAAGTGGCCTCACAAAATGGCGATTTTTTCCATCAGCCAGCGCAGCGCTAGAGCCGTGACGTCACGCCCCCAAACTCTATTGCATTGTGATGTAATGTACAACATGGGGGATCCCCGGAAGGAGAGAAAATTATTAGGGTGAAATCTAAATAAATGAATTGTTTTTATTTCACAATGGTGTTTTTTAAAGGAAAACTTTTATTTATTTCAGGGGACTTATTTTTCATAAGTTTCCATGAAAGGTTTCCTTTGAAAAACACTATTGTGAAATAAAAAAAAACATTTATTTTATTGGACTGCATTCATATATTTCTATTTTTAGTTATTTCAGGACTTATTTCATAGCCATATTTATTTATTTAATATAGTCTTAATGGCTTTACATAGAAGTCAGCCAAAATGGGTCTAATAATGTTGTATCGTCAAATCTCTTATTATCTGTACAGCAAATCACAATAACTGATCTTGCATTGTTGCTTCAACACGTGTTGACATGTAACAAAACTTTGTATTTGTCTTAGTTTTCTGGGCGAGCAGGGCAGAAAAATATCATTAGCTCTCATGCATAGCTCATTTGATGTTATTATAAGCCCCTTACCAAAACGTGTCCCATTTTAGCTGGCTTCAGCCTATACAGAGCGAAAAGGACAAGGGAAAATAAATATGTACTGTAAGCATGGGACAAACCTTCACATTAACAGGGCTCCCATGAAATCAGAGGGATGCAATCACCATATTACACATGAAGATTGTTGAACTATTTGTCTTAAATCTTACGTCTTGTCTGACCTCGTGTACGCAAATTCTCCAGTGTGACTAGCGGTGTTCGTGGTATAACCACCTGGTTCAGTTAATTGTTGTACCAGCGATCATTGATGAATGTGTGTGCATGCATCGCAACTATCCCATATTGCAAGTTATATTTCAGGATTATGAATTAATTGGATACAACACATTGCTATTCAGTGGTATATTTTTTCCCTTTCACTTCGAGGTGGCCTAGAACATGAGGGCTGAAATTAGGCAAACAACAATTTTAATTAAAAAAAATGTATATATATACTAGGTTAGATTTGTTATGTGATTAGTGAAATGTTTATTCAGTCGGCTATTTAACATGCGCTTTGGCAGTCCTGAAGTCAAAGCGATGGCAGATCTGTCTCTGTTAGAAGACCTTAAAAAATGTGGCAAAAACTTGAACTCAATCAACATTCAGATCATATGTGATGCCAGGATGTTTCTGAATATGGTAGCCCGGTGGCCGGGTGGGACGCACGAAGTCACAAAAAGAAGTGAGGAATTTAACTGTTCAGAAGCAGATCTCCTTGAATTGGTAAACACAATTTTGGGTTTTCATGAGCTGTATGCCAAAATCATCAGTATTAAAACAATAAATGACCTTAAATATTTCAGTTGGTGTGCAATGAATCTAAAATATGAAAGTTTAATTTTTATCATTACATTATGGAAATAATGAACTTTATCACAATATGCTAATTTCTTGAGAAGGACCTGTATACATATCTTATATGTCCTTAAAGCTTAAAATCTTGGGATTCTAGCAAATATCTCGGTTTTAGTGTACAGTGCCTTGCGAAAGTATTCGGCCCCCTTGAACTTTTCGACCTTTTGCCACATTTCAGGCTTCAAATATAAAGAAACTGTAATATTTTGTGAAGAATCAACAACAAGTGGAACACAATCATGAAGTGGAATGAGATTTATTGGATATATTAATATTTTTTAACAAATAAAAAACAGAAAAATTGGGTGTGCAGAATTATTCAGCCCCCTTAAGTTAATACTTTGTAGTTCCACCTTTTGCTGCGATTACAGCTGTAAGTCGCTTGGGGTATGTCTCTATCAGTTTTGCACATCGAGAGACTGAAACTTTTGCCCATTCCTCCTTGCAAAACAGCTCGAGCTCAGTGAGGTTGGATGGAGAGCGTTTGTGAACAGCAGTTTTCAGTTCTTTCCACAGATTCTCAATTGGATTCAGGTCTGGACTTTGACTTGGCCATTCTAACGCCTGGATATGTTTATTTGTGAACCATTCCATTGTAGATTTTGCTTTATGTTTTGGATCATTGTCTTGTTTGTAAGACAAATCTCCCAGTCTCAGGTCTTTTGCAGACTCCATCAGGTCCTGTATTTGGCTCAATTCATCTCCCATCAATTTTAGCCATTTTCCCTGTCCCTGCTGAAGAGAAACAATGGATCATTCAGAGATCCTCACTGAACCTCTGGAGAGAGTTTGCTGCACTGACAGTAAAGGGGCTGAATAATTTTTTATTTGTTAAAAAAGTTTTAAATATCCAATAAATTTTGTTCCACTTCATGATTGGGTCCCATTAGTTGTTGATTCTTCACAAAAAAATTACAGTTTTATATCTTTATGTGTGAAGCCTGAAATGTGGCAAAAGGACGAATTGTTTAAGGGGGCCGAATACATTCGCAAGGCACTGTAACTATAAAATTCACAACGTTACGGCTACTTAATGTTAGCTACGCATCTTGAAAAAAATTATGTTTTTGTTTTCACTTCATAGAAAATACATTAAGGAATAAAATCAAAACTCACAAATGCAATATTTAAGTTATAAATACATGTCTCATATGTCCTTAAAGCATAGAATGTTGGGGTTCTAGCAAATATCTCGGTTTTAAAATAGCTATGAAAACGAGATAATTATTAGTCATAATGTGACGTAAACAGCCAGTACCAAAAGCTGTTATCTTGTTTACTCAGCTAGCTGTTTTTGTACCTCAAGTGAAATTGAATGTCAAACGGAAAACATGGCTAACACCCTCATGTTTTAGGTTATAATTACAAGTCGTACATCTCTTAGCCTTAGAATCTCGGGATTCTAGCAAATATCTCGGTTTTAGTGTAATTATAAAATTTACAACGTTAGACTACTTAATGTCAGGTACGCGTCTTGAAAACATTTACATTTTACTTCGGAAATATAGGTTAGCACGCTTCACTTATGTTAAACTTTTAGTACAAAATATTTTACTTACGGTCATTAAATTCTTCTTTTTGGTCATCAAAGGGTCCCAGTAATGACATAAGGCATAGCTTTCCCAGGTAAAATCCATCTTGAATGTGAAAATTGCATTTTCTTACCGGACCGTTACTGAATGTATTCATAAATAAATGAAAAACCTAGTAGTGTATTTGAACCACGGGCCTGCACTTCTGAACAAAAGATGGATGGGAAAAGTGTCCAAAAGCTTAGCAATTTTGGCATACAGTGAACCCTCGCTATATCGCGGTTCACCTTTCACGTCTCGCTGCTTTGCGGATTTGCTTCGGGCATTGTGTTCTGCATTCTGATTGGCTAAACAGTCTCTCCGCTTCTTCTCTACCTGTGTGTCAATAACGTTGCGGTTTATACACGTACGTAAAACAGCTTGCCAAATGTAAGTTTGCAAATTCCCTTGCAATTACAAGTTTCTCTAAAACCCATAATGTCGACAAAACGTTCTGCGTTTTTTTTCATAATCATTTTTCATTTTCTCCCGTTCTAATCCAATGACTTGGGTCGCGGTGGGGCTGTGCTGATCTCCGCAATTTGAAGCCTTCAGTTCGTATTGATGATAAAAATTATTATTTTACAGTACAGTAGTTATTTGTAAAAAAAAATTCAATTTCAGTTTCAATGTGTTATTGTGTATTTCATTGTATAATAATTGTAAAAAAATAAAGGTTACTACTTCGTGGATTTCGCCTATCGCAGGTTCTTTTTGGAACGTAACCTCTGCGAAAAACAAGGGTTCACTGTATATGTCATTCCTATGATACAGAGATCTTAAAAATTAGCAAGAATAATAATTTTAACTGAAGATTGACAGTGATAATTTACGATAGAAATGTGTTGTTCGTCTCAGGACTAGGTCTCAGGATGTAAACGTCATCATGGTGCATATTTCCTAAAAATATAGTTTCACAAACAAAGCTACAGCTCATTGGCTGTTCACTCAATCATTCTAAAATGTTAGACATATGTGGCCAGCCCCTTTGTAACATGATTTGAATAGTTTCCAGGACACTATCTCAATATATGGCTTTGTAGGGTTCTTTCAAAGAGGATGTAGAAAAATAAAAATGCATGTTCTTTATTTCATCTTGTGCCATATTCACTGTGTATATTTATTTGAAATGAATTTTACATATCCAAAAATGTCCAAGTCTTTTCTTTGAAAAAATATCAACCATACCATGTCATTGCCTCAGTTCCAGTGTAACAAGAGTGTAACTTTAGGTTTGATTTTTTAGGCTGAATTTTACAAATCGGGGGCGAGGCTTAAGAGGTTAAAGATAAAGCTTTCATAAATACCACCCTAGTGTTTTCATTCAGGCATCTCTTTTTGAAAGACACAGATCTAGATTCAATTTTAGGAGAGATCAATATTTCAAAGAAAATACAGAAATGATCAGATAGTGCTACATCCTTAATAATAATCAATTAATTGTTTAGGCTCTTTTTTTGCCATTTTGCTTTCTGCATTACCTATGTGAATGTTAAAATCCCCAGCAATAGCAAGACAGTCAAATTCTAAGGAAATTGTTAATAGCAATTCTGTAAAATCCTCAAAGGCTGGAGAGTATTTCGGAGGCCTGTAAATAATGAAAAGTAGAATGTGTTGAGCACATTTTTGCTCTCTGGGAGCAAATGATTCAACACATTGGCAACACTATGAATAGAGCTGCATTCACATGTAAATTCCAACAACGATTTTCATACCATACATGAAAAGAAATTGCCTGGACACATTATTTGTTATTTCTGTGAATCCATTGCTATTCATAATGAAATATTTGCACTGATATACATCAACCTCAAGGGAACCCATTTAATCAACAAATAGCCTACACAAGTAATTTGCAAAGCTAATAGTAAAATCACCCATGTATTTGCGAATTACTCTTGCTCAAGCCACGACTCATTTATGGCAACTTTGCCATTAGGAATCCCCCCCTTCGTGCCCTTGATGTGCATCCCACAAATCCTCATCAACTGCAAGATGCGATCCTATCAATATGGGTAAACATTTCTAAAGAATGCTTTCAGCACCTTTTTGAATCAATGCCATGTAGAATTAAGGCAGTTCTGAAGGCGAAAGGGGGTCAAACACAGTATAATTATGGTGTTCCTAATAATCCTTTAGGTGAGTATGATGATGATAACAATCCATACCTTCAATTTGTTATGTTTTGGAACCGATATATAGATTGCATTCTATTGATCAATTCAACAGACCCTAATCTCAAATTCACAGAAGAAAGATATTATTAAATCAATTCATTTCTTAGCTATAACAATCTACAAAAACGATTGAGACAACCATTTATCATTAGCCACAGAGCAGAAAACCACTTCTTCATGCAAACAGTAACCATCCCAAACAACTCAAACAAAATATCCCGGTTGGTCAATTAAATGCAAAGCCAATGATATGCGACACAGGTTTCTGCAACGTGGGTATGTTGTCTCTATTGATAAGGCCTATAGACATGCCAAATGTACTAATCGCCAAGACTTTCTCAGTGGTATGACTACATCAAAAGATACTAATGATTCACATTTGTTTTCTAACTGAATTTAATCCATGTGCTGGATGTATTAAAGCTATTATTCTTAAACAGTGATGGGAATAACAGCGTTATAAAAAAGCGGTTTTCATCTGAGTATGCTTTCTCTCTGCATGACCTGTAAAGTTTTTTCTCTGGTGTGTGTGTTGGGGGGTGGTAGACAACCACAACTGATGATGATTGGCTTAGAGTACATTTCCATCATTTGCCAACCAACCAGAGGCAGAGTGGGCGGGTGTTTACTGTTCAGTTCACACACACACAGTCGCACACACCAACCAGGAGTCAGATAGTGATGGGACAACCGACTCTTTTACGTGAGTCGGTTCAACCGGACGGTTGTTGGTTGGTGTATCGAGTTAATAGATTCGGCCACCTGTTCGCGTGCCCACGTGGGGAGGGGACACCCGTTTGATTACATTAGACTCCTGCAGTAACCTCGGTTACGGTCTCGTTCAGTAGCCTGGTGTAGTCTGGTCTTCTTGTGACAGCCTCTAACATGCAGCCTGCAACTTAACATACCTACCAAGATAACATGAGGTGTATTTGTATGTGATGTATTTCCCCATCGATAATGTGTGTGTCTTGGTTCTCTGCAAGTTGGGTTATTAACCAAGCCTTGTTTCTAGTGCATAGATGATTGTGTTCATGGCAATTCTGCTTGATTACATTAGACTCGAGCAGTTCCACGGTTACTTTTGGTCTCATTCAGTAGCCTAATGCTGATCTGTGCTCGGTCTCGGCAATTCCGCTTGATTACATTCGACTCGAGCGGTTGCACGGTTACTTTCGGTCTCGTTCAGTCTCCTCGTGACAGCCTACATTCTTGAAATGACTGATCACACTTTGCTGAATACTTGCATCTATTTCACAACTAAACACATTAAGGTAGCCGATAACATACACAGTTTATCAATATCTACTTGGTGATGTTATGTTCAAAATCTGAAAGTTCTCATGATGTAAATATGCCCTCACCTAACCTAATGGGAGTTGTGAATCGGTGAACCGTAGCCTACCTAACGTGCCATTAATTCTCATTCTGCAATAGTTTGTTAACTTCTCAACTTGTTCTAGTGGAGGACCGGAAGCGCTGCCGGCACGTATGAGGTAAAGAACAGGAGTGAGTTGGCGTATGGCAACCAAGGTAAATTAACCGACTCTCCGGTCAGTTCGTCAACACTAGAGTCAGAGCGATTGCAAGTCCAGTGAGTTCAAAAGTACCTTTCGCAAACTGTAAGTATAAGCATTACTTTTATCTCGTTGAGGTAAAAGGCAAGAATGTTTATGTAACGTGCAACTTGTGCACAGAAAGAAAGACACTCCCCACATCAGTGGCAAGTAATTGAATCTAATGAAGCACCTCACATTGTAACAAATCAGATCTGCTCAGGAAGTGTACCACAAAAGGTATTTATTCAATATAAATATGAGAAGCAGGATACTGGGCAGACTTCTCAATATATTATGTAAGGAAAGAGTAAATCCTAAGCTAGGTCTGGAACAGGCTGGATCAGTACAAGGTAATGGTTTCTCTCTCAGGCAAAGTCGGTACACAAGAAGGCTCTCAGACAGGCAAGGTCAATACACAGGACGGGTTTTCACACTAACAGGGTCGGTACACAGGCTTGGGTTCTCGGACAGATCAAACATACACAGAACGGTTAGAACAAGATCTAAGCAAAGGTACCAAGGGAAAATCCAAAATCCAATATCGGTAATACAAAGAAGGTCAGGCCAGAAACAGTAATCACAAGGAGTGCTCAGTAGGACAGAAAATGTACAATACCTCGCAGAGAGGGGGTAGTGTGTGCTTATATACAGACCAGAGTGACAACAGGTGCTCAGTATTCCGGTGAATGTGATCTTGTGACTGGGGTGCGTTCATGGCTGTTGGGTTCAGGAGCAATACTGGTGATAGGAAGTGAGTGTTGGTGTGGGGCAGAAATGTTCAACGTAACACACATCGTCACATGCCGCAACAAAACTAGTGGCCAGGGTTGCCAGGTCAACGAGAAAATTCTAGCCCAATGACTGCTCGAAAACAGCCCAAAATGCCTTAAAACTAGGCCAATTTGTTTACGTCACTGAGTAGATAATTCCAAAACCTTTTTCCACAATGTACATTTAAATGTGATTTTTTTACTCTATTCTCTGAATTTTTAAATTTTATTTATTCATTCCACAACATGGTTATATCTTGCCTTTAATTATCTTCACGTACAGTGACAGAGACAAATGGAAATACAAAGATGATCATGGGATGTGTTGGAGGATCAGCAAGAATGAGAGTACAGATGTATCGCAACTTGACAATAACTTAACTTGCTGTTCATCTACATCCACAGCACTTTTCTCCTGGTGTTTACTGCAACAATTTACTTGTTTTAATCTATACAAATTATTTTATTATTATTATTTTTTAGTGTTTTTAATAAAAAGTTAACTTCTTTTGTTATCACATACACTTATTGTGCTTCACTGTCATTTGCTGGGATGCTTTTAATCCATTCCATTAAACCCTTTTCTTTTTCCCAGTCTGCAATATTTTCTTCCATATTTTGTCAATTTCCCTGACATTCAGAAAATGTAATGGAGTTTTGGTGTCAAGTATACCAGTAAACATGATTTGTCTTCATAAACATGTTTTGATGCACTCTGATTTCAACTTTCTGATGAATGTTCTGGTCTGAAGAGTCAAGAAAATTAACAAATGGTGCAAAATAAAGCTTTTTACTTTGTTTTTTTGTAGGCACTAAACCAATCACATTAATTATCATGAGGTTTGCGCCATGCGTGCGCATGTCACATTTTTTGTTCAGCTCACCCTGAATATGCACATATATCTATGCGTAGCACTCCCTCTCAAAACAATCTACTCTCTCCCTCTCTTTAATACCAGAGCCCATCTACGGAGAGCCTGTCCACTCCCTATTAAACCCGATTGTACAAAATTTTGGCTGCAATTCCAACAGAGTTCGAATGGGGGTGTTCGCAGGTGGGTGCAAAATGAATGGGAGTCTATGGAGCTAGATGTCTAAATTTGTCTGTTTCGCCTGATTGTCATTGAATGAACGAGTACTTATGTCCTTTCGATTTCTTACAAGTTGAGTCATTGTTGCCCATAACACGCTGGCATTCTGCTAATGAATGATGAATGTATAATGTCATTGACATTATAAAAGGCTTTTTTAAACAAAAAAGCGACTTTAAAAAAATCTAACACCCAGCAGTGTGTATTTTCTTTGCCTCCCCTTTCGAATGCAACATTTAAATTACTAGACAAACACCACACACAGTAGCTCCTCCCATACCTGGCACAGGCTGCTACATACAGCCTTGGTAACATGTATTTATTTCAAGGAAAATGCTGCAGCAAAAAAACGCAACCCGTGACCAATATTTTTTCTACTGCCAAATTGATATAAAAATAGCCCAATTTGGCTAGAGAACCGCGGACATGGCAACACTGCTAGTGGCAGCTGATAACAAGAATGCAGCTGATAACGTGAACTCCGCTACAAATGGAGATGGAGCAACTGAAACTAGATTTTTCTCCACCACCGCAAACTCTTATAACTTAAGATTAATGATTGATTCTATTCAGTGTCCATTTCATTCATTTAACATATTGGGGGCTTCCAAGTTATTTGACATACTTAGTTCTTTTTAAGTAACGCAAGAGTTACTTTCCCTGGTAATTAGTTACTTTATAATGATGTTACACAGTTACTAACTCAGTTACTCTTTGTGAGAAGTAACTAGTAACTATAACTAATTACTTTTTTTAAATAGCGTGACCAACACTGTTCTTAAGGGTGATCCAAATCTAAGAGGATTCATTACATTGCCACCACGTAGATGTCCGAACAATTTAGCTGACTCCTTGATGCACAGCATGCAACCACCCAAGGAAAAAGCCTCCTGGTTTCCTTGCCCCCCGATTGGTAATTATAAATGTGGACATTGTATTGTGCTCACTGTGATAACACAGTTAACACCAAAATATTTGGCCATCCAAGATCAGGCAAAGTTTTCAAGATAAATAGTTTTATTAACTGTAGTACGACAAATGTTATATGTATGCTGAAATGTCTCCACATCTGTGGAGTAGCTTACATTGGACAGACAAAAAGAGCACTGAAATTATGTATCGCAGAACATAAGGCCACTTATCCGTAATAAAAATACAGATTATGCCATAGCGTGGCACTTCATAGAAGCCAAACATGGTTCACCCAGTTCATTGAGATTTGTGTTGGATTTGAACGAGTCCACATTTCAGGCACAGGTGGAAATATTGTTTTGTGGGTGATTAATACAAACATGTCTTTGTGTTACATTAGCTGTGTCTCAATGTGTAGGCTGCATCCTCCGAAGGCCATATTTGAAGGCTGATTGCATCACAGCAGTGCTACTAAAGCTGGATTCACACCAGGTCTGGCAAACTGGTTGCATTGCGGCGGAAGTCCATTCATTTCAATAGGAAGCAATGCGCACCGCTGCGGCAAATCTACCGGAAGGCTGCCCCAGTTTGGAATGTCATTCAAATGCACCCATCATTTTCACTGGTGACGACGGAATTGTATTCAAAGATAATAGCTGGTGTTTGTTTTTTTGTTTTTTTTCATCCTTCAACTGTGTTAAAACTTGTCAATCCATTGGACCTGGCTCTCCCTTTGCTTCTTCCTGGACCTGTATTCTGCTAGCAAAACTAACGATGATGTCATAAGTTCAGTATTACGATTAAACCTTCAAAATAAAAGGCTGAATGTCAACGTATATCAAAGTGTATAATTCCTCCAGTAACATAAAAAAATTATAATTAAAGTTAACAATTCAGGCTCCACAGTTGCTTGACATTTCACAAATGTCATGTAGGATGGCAGCTCTCCTCTCAAACCGTTTGCTATGCGTAATTTCGAACATCTGGTGGCTCAATCGGTTATCGAATGATGCTACAATCGCATCCTTCGAAGTCTTTGGCCTTTGAAGGATGCAGCCTTCACATTGAGACACAGCTATTGTAAGCAGTGTCTTGACATTGGAACATGTTCCTTGTTACTACTCTAATTGCCACAGGTGTCACCTAATTAGGCGACTATGTAATGAGGTATCAGGTTGTCTCTGTATTACTCTGAAGAAGACGCTGAGGCATTGAAACGTCAGTTTTAAAAATAAATTTCCGGGCCTTCATCCGGGCCTGATTTAATTTCTTGAGTGCTCCTACCTTCTCAGTATACATTGATTTAATATCAGTCTATGTCCCAAAACAATCTCTACGAGGCATTAGAACTGCAATCTCCTGTTTTTTTTTTAAGTGGTCTAGGACCGCCCAGTGACAAGTATAGACAATTTATTAGCAGCTAAATGAACTGATTGTTGACGCGGTATGAACAGCACCACTTTATCGAGTGACATCTGTACATTTTTGGAGAAGTGCACGTCACCTCCGGCTCTGCGTTGGCGCAGAGGGGTCTGCGGGGGTATGCTGTCGATTTGACGCAGAAGCATAAAACAGCCTTAACCCACCATTAAACAGAGGTGCATGTCATCTTCACTAGGCCTACAGCCTTACTGTCACTGCATGAAGATGTATAAAAATCTGCTACCCCAAAAATTTGCTATACATGAAATAAGTTAAATAAAAATTGCTTGTTACTTGTAACAAAATAAAAAAGTCCCCCCCATAAATCTTCCTGATTGGTTGCTGTCTTGTTTTGTTTATTTCACTTGCGCAGTGACCAGCTGGGCATTTGACAAAAAGCGTTCTGGCACTCTGATTCAGAATCAGAGGAAGGGGAACTTGATTATTTGGATAACGTGATTTGGGTAAGTTTTGGTGTCTTATTCATGTTGTTTCAGATAACCTGTGTTATGTTTTGAAGTACATTAAGGATTTAAAATGGTAAGGATTTATTTTAATTATCTTTCAGTTGCCTTTTATATGTGTTAGTTGAATAGCTGGTACAGGCCTTTGTCTGGCCTACTATCAGTTAACTGATAGAAACATTAGCCTAGCTAACTAGCTACGGTTTGAAACATACAGTTTGAAGTACTAAATTAACACTTGTAATGTAGAACTTAAACTACCCATTTGAGCTCTTTCAGTTGACTTTTACATGTTTTTTATTGTTGCACAAAAGCAAATGTTAGTTGAAATTGCTGGTAGGCCAGACAAAGGCCTATCAGAAAACTGATAGAAACATTGGCTTAGCTAATTAGCTTTGGTTTGAAACTTTGGTTTAAAGCTTTGGTTTAAATTAGCAAACTAACATTCCTGAGGTTTTGTTTAGGAAATGAATGTCTAAACAATAGGCATAGTTGTTTGAATACTCAGTCAGACTCTGATACAGGTGTGGCTGGTGTCATGGTGGCTGGCCAAGTCTTGGCTAATACAAACAATCAAACTATTGTTGTTTGTTTTCCAGAATCAGTAGGGCGCGCCTGACTTCTTCGCCAGTCGTTTACAAGGACAACGGTCTCATGCCTCCCGTCAAAAAGAAAGCCGCTCAATCAAGCCAAAGTTACACTTGAAACATGAGGATTTGCACCGAGATGTGAACTTTATCAACAACTACATTGTTGCAACTATATTTATTTTATATTTTTGTGTTTGTGTATTCCAGGGCAATGTGCAGTTGGGCTGTCTTCATTCAGGAGGCTTTGGAGAACATTGGTGCCCAACATCTCAGAGTATCAGAGAGTTTTGTGACAGATGCCATGGACATCACTTGCCCTGCACCTACATCTGACACTGGACAGAAACAATCTGTAAAAACATAGACTCCCATTTCATCCCATTCCATCACTTGAATGAGTTCCTATTTACGTTGATTTCAGTCTCACTGGTCCCCCATGGGAATCGAACATTACAAGGTTGTGACCAAGAACACTTCTGCCTGGCGGAACAATGTGTGATAGTATTACCAGTAAGCCTTCTGTCTAAAATGTTATTAATGTAACAGTGTTTTTTATATGATACAATTATCTCTAGGAGGTATTTTAGTGTACTAAAATCATATTTTAAATGTATTACAAATACACTAATGAATGAAATAAATGAGTAAAATCTAATATAGAAATATACTTTTTACTACTAAAATAATACTTAAATATATTTATTTCTAAGGTTTTCCAAAATAACACTTTAGATTTACTGGTTTTTGCTTGATAAACAAATGTAGTCAATCACTGTACTGCCTTTTTCTTAACAGGTCCTGTCATTCCATGACAAAGATGGGTGGGGTTAAGGAGGGTGTGTACGATCTTGAATGGGTGTGAACAAAGCAGATCTCTGTGGAGGTGAAATTCTTGGCAAACTTTTACAGCATCCCAAATGTTCCTTCTATTTCAGTGTATGATATACCATTTGAAAGCTCTGAATCTTTAATTTCATAAAATGTAAAAACTTATACAAAAAAAACTTTCTGACCATAAGCCTAGATATCCACGGTGGGTCACATGCATTTTACACAACACCCCCAACTTTTTCTGTTTTGGTTTTGTAATTAAATAGTACGACTGTAACCGTTAGTCCTATTATTCTTCTGCCCTAAATTTCCTTATAACATAAAAAGTACATAGTAAAAAGTTGTTTAACTTTGTCCCATTAAACTATAACCCATGAGTACCTACCACACCGAGGCCCGCCCCGATTCCTCCACGTCTCATACATTAGTTCTAAAAAGTTTCATTATGTTTTTTTTTACAGGAGAATACAACGCTTTTGACGACTACAACAGCACCACAACACGTTGTTAACTTACTGCATTAAATTGCAATAAAGAAGTTAATTTTGTTACCAATAAATATGTTCATTTTTATAACCAATTCAGTTCATCTACTGTGCTGTCTATTAATGCAATTCAACATTGAATAGGCCATGTCACAATTTTAAAATTTGAGGATAAGGTTGGTAAAGCCTTTTTAAATTTAAGTTAGCAGAAGGTTGGTTTACTATTTATTAAGTTGTGTGGTTTTTGTGTTGGTTTTTAAGTTTGACATGGTTGGCCCAACGGACAAAATTACGTTGGGCCAACGTCAGCACAGACATTGGCCCAACGTCTGTTAGCTACATGCGTTTGAACTATTTACATGAGTTAATGATGTCTACTCCATCAACTCCATTATTTCTTCATCCTCCATTTGTTCGAAGTAGGCCAGTAGTATTGGCTTCTTCTGGCTGTCAAATTAATTTCACATAATTCCTGATTCAACAAATCCCAACTAAAGTAAAAAACTCTCCAGATATCTTCAGCCTGCAGCTCCTCGTTTATCACAATTATTACAGGATCAGTTCTGCAGTTTGGAAACAATTGGATGAATCAACCAAAAACTGTATCTGGATAATAAAATATAATCCATGGAAAGGTAAGTATAGAAAGGTAAGTGTGAAACAAAATAAAAATCGTAAACATTGTCGAAACGGTTCTAATTGTAATGCACACTCCCACGGATAGAAAAGGAACACTGTTTATTCTAAACAGGATAAACAGATATATAAACAAAGACAAAGCATGGGTCAACACCAGAATAACAATATATATATGGAATGCTCAGTAGGAATGAAAAATATACTCACAATACCTCA
>JACXGM010011779.1:0-24788 GCA_016801145.1 Umbra pygmaea
TAACCGAGAATAGAGCACCTGATAGTAACAGTTAGAGCATCTGATAGTAACCGAGAATAGAGCACCTGATAGTAACAGTTAGAGCATCTCATAGTAACTGAGAATAGAGCACCTGATAGTAACAGTTAGAGCATCTGATAGTAACCGAGAATAGAGCACCTGATAGTAACAGTTAGAGCATCTGATAGTAACCGAGAATAGAGCACCTGATAGTAACAGTTAGAGCATCTGATAGTAACCGAGAATAGAGCACCTGATAGTAACAGTTAGAGCATCTGACTGTAACCGAGAATAGAGCACCTGATAGTAACAGTTAGAGCCTCTGACTGTAACCGAGAATAGAGCACCGGATAGTAACAGTTAGAGCATCTGACAGTAACCGAGAATAGTCCACATCTAGGTTGAACCAAAAGGAAAAATTTTTATCTTTTCCCATCTCGCCCTACACCTCACCTCACCCTCTCCTCATATTCTGATGTTACTATGGGAACAGTCGTCAACACAATAATTTTTTGACAAGTTATGTATTCCACCCTTCCAGTTAATGTCTGTTAAGGCAAGGAGTGCTCAACAGCAGTGACAGCCTGTCAGTCAGTTTAAGACAGGTTTAAGAGCCACGGCGACTAAGCACAAAGTATCGAGCAGCTCTTGGATTTTTGGGGCAACGAGAGGGATTTGACACACCACACCATCTGGGACCTGGAAGTTTCTTTGACACACCACACCGTCTCCTCGGGTGGTCGGTCCTTTTCAACCGTCTGTGTATGACTCAGCTGCTGCTGATAGCTGGAAGTTTCTCATGCACACTTCGTTCTGTCCACTCAGGAGAAGGCTGTTATTTGTGTGTCATCTTCTTGCCCTTCATTCTGAGTGAATGTAGCCTTTAGCATGTGTGTGTCCATCCAGACAGAGTCTGTTGACCTTTCAAGGATGTTTGCTTCCTGTCTCAGTCCATGTTGAATGGAGGCAGCCGATGGTCTTTATTTAAAAAGAGCTGCATTTCACTTTTTTCTCTTTTGCTGAGACCAGCATGTCAATATGGAACGTAAAGGAACTTGAGCAACTCCAAGTGTGTGTGTGTTTTTAATCTGGATCCACTACAGAACAAATATTGTTATTCTTCCAGAGATCACTTGTGTGTGTGTGTTCACCAGAGGAACAGAGGTCGTGGAAGATGCATGTTGTAACCGTCTCAGGAAGCACTAATTCTAACTCTGAAACAACACACTGTAGTCTCTCTCTGTCTGTCTCTCGCGTTCACCTCTCTATCTTTCTCTATCTATCAAGCTTTATTTATATAGCACATTTTATCCAGAGATGCATTGCAATGTGCTTCACATACAAAAACAATACAAATAACAGCAGTATAAATAAAAAGAAAACACAAGATACTAGACCAAAATAAGTGGTAAAAACAAAAGAATAAGGACAAAAAATACATTTTTTTAACTCCAGTTTCTACACTCCTCAGGTTCTCTGGCATGGTATTCCGGAGACTGGGGGCTTAAAAGTTAAAGCTGCCTCTGCATAATTCTTAGTCTACAGCTTTGGGATAGTTAAAAGGCCAGTGCTGGAGGATCTAAGGGACCTACCAGCTCCATAATTTTAAAGTATTTTTGAAGGTACTGGATGCACATTTATGTAGTAATTTTTTTTACTGAAAGGAGAATCTTAAAATCAAGTCTATAATTCACAGTTAAACAGTGAAGACATTTTAAAACAGGCTGAATGTGTTCTCTGCCTCTGGCCTTGGTCAGTACCTGTGCTGCAGCATTCTGTATGTTTTGTGAAGGACCAATGGCTTTCTGAGGTACACCAGACAGAAGTAGTCAAGCATGCCTGTAATAAAAGCATAGCGATTGTCTCCATATCGCCTTGCAAGAGAAACAGCTGCACCTTGGCACCATTCCCGATGTGATAAAAATGCTGTTTTACTTACATAAGACACAAAATTGAGTTTACAATCTAAAATGACAGCTAGGCATTTCACCTCAAGTAAATTTTTAGTACATATAAATTAAAAGCTGTGTCCAGATGTGGGGTTCTTGCATTTGGTTCCAACAATGAGTACCTCTATCATACCTTGATCTAGCTGAAGGATATTTTGATCCATCTAAATATTTAGATTACTGTTACATTCCCCAGTATGAGTGCCATCAATGTTTCTGTGTGCCCAGGGCAGAGATGCCACAAGTTAGTTCAATAGATTACTTTTCTGAGTTGGGCTGAGTTCACAACTCATGAAAAGTTCCTCAGTAAGACCCTAATGACCAGTTAAAAGAAGTTCTGTAATTTTAGAATGTTTCCCATTGTTCCAATTGAAGATAAAAACTGTAAACATGCACAGTGGATTTCCTGTCAAATGACAACATTTTTTAACAGTGTAGTCATGTTTTAGTTTTTCATAGATCACTGGTAAGTTATGCACTTTTACCTGGTTAATAGGGTTGCTATACTTGCACAGCTTGGTGAGGGAAGTTTCAGACCCGTGGGTACTGGCTATCAGGGGCGTCGGACTGGGGGTAAAACCAATACTGATTACCAGGGCCCAAAGGGGAGAGAGGGCCCTTGAAAAGTCTGGAATATATTGGGGTTGAGGAGCATGGGGGCCCATAAGGACTGCCTATGCATAGGGCCCAGAATCTTGTGGAACACCGCTGCTGGCTATGATATCTAACTGGTAGACTTCAGTTTTGGTGCCGTTCCCCTCCTTTCTCGTGGGTCCTCATGACCGTCGTCAGGGACCCGGTCCAGGCTCGGTTTTTAACAGACGAGCTTTTGGTCCTTCTGCAGAAGGATACGATACTGAATCCCAGTGAAGCTCGCTGGCTCATACTTCCTCGTTCCAAAGAATGATGGTGGGTTGTGCCCCATCTTGGACCTAAGGTGGTTAAACAACTTCAGGAAGGTTCTGACTTTCTAACTGCTGACCACAAATTAGGTATTGGAATCCATAGAAAGAAGAGAGTGGTTCACCTCTATCAATCTGAAAGATGCAAACTTTCACGTGCCCTTCTGCCCAGACCACTGTCCTTTGTTTCGGTTTGCCTTCCAGTGACAGGCGTACCAGTTCAAGGTCCTGCCATTTGGCCTGTCCCTCTCACCAAGGGTGTTTTTCCAGGTGGTAGGAGCTGCCTTGTCTCCTCTTCTGCTGTCAGGGATCCTTCCTTATTAGGACAACTGGCTGGTTTGTGCTCCGTCTCCCAGCCAATTCGCAGAGGACACGAGGACACTAGTCTCACAAGTCCAATCCCTGGGTTTCACGGTGAGTGTGAAAGAAGAGCAACCTCGTGCCGAGGCAGCAGACAGTATTTCTGCCCGAACGATGACCGTCACCATCTCTTGTCACTCGGAACGGGCTGAGGTGTTCCAGGCAAGAGGAAGAGGTGTGGCCACCCGGATACTCTTTTAGACTGCGGCCAAGCCTTTTAAGGTCAGTCACATGACTTTGTTGATAAAATGTCTTGAGGATAGGATGAAGGATTACATAATTCCCAGTTAAGACCGTGGTGACGGTCATCGTTCGTTCTCATAGATCCATAGTTATAGTCATAACTTATGTTAAATTAGTGAGCAATACCTAATAAAACATCTGGCATAACCTGGCTAAGGGTTGGTTGAGATATCCCTGACCTGTCAGTAAATTCCCTCTGGAAAGTGCCAGTCGCCAGAAATCCTAGTGTTGTAAGGACTTGAAGTGGGACTGGCACGGCGTGGTTTCTCCGAGTGCTCCTCTGTAAAGCTGAGCCCAAAAAAGTGCAGAGGTCCAACAGGAAGGCTCGAGGAAGTTGGAACTGGCTCAAAAGCCACTTGCCCTCGTTTGCCAGCAAATCTTCTTGCTGTCTGAAAATATGTAGCTGATGATGACTTTTATACTATGAAAACAACTTTCCCCAATGAACAATGAAGACATATCTATCTATCTATCTATCTACTCTGCCAGATGGAGACATCGACAAGAATATCAGTGTTTAACATGATTTTGTTCTGTTTACCATGTTATTTATGAGGATGAATTACATAACATGCCAATATACTTACAGAACATATTTGATTATTCTTTTTACAAATATGTCTTCTTTTAAATTTACATTACGTTCATGTTTTATTTTGTTTGTTTTTTACCGCAGGCTGTTAATTGTAAGAATGGCTTTGTGAAATCTTCATATTATTAATGAGCAGCAGTATTTCAATCTTGTTTACACAACGATCTGCAGTTTCACACTTTCACGTGTTTCATCCATCTCCTGACAGTTTCGCCATTTCTCCTTTCACCCATTTCTGCGCGTATGCCTGGGTCAAAGCATCCGTGAAGGACCGCACATTTTCCCATCAAGTTTGCTTTTTATAAATACCAATTCATGCGTAGGGAGCGGCGTACGTCTTCTTTTGTGCATACGCCATGTTTATAAATTAGACCCCTGGTCTGTGTTAGTGTTCTGTGTGTTTGTTCTGTTCAGTGTTTCTATTTCCCCACAGCTGGTACAGATCAGTCCAATCACCACTTATCAATGACTCCTGCCTTCCATAATCCACATCACCTGGTTCCAATCAACATGATATCCCATCATGCCCTTTTTCTGTATTTAATGTGTCATTTTGGGTGGGCTCTCTCTCTCTCTTTGTTGGTATTTGCCTGAGCTCTATCTCTTGTGCTTTGTGTTTGGTATTGGTTGTGGTTTAGGATATAGTTAGGTTCTTTGATTGTTTTGAGTGAGAGCTTTGTTTAATAGTGTGTGAGTTTGTTAGGTCTTATAGTGTGTTAGTAGTGCTTGTAAGTAATCAATACTAACAAGCACTACTAAGTAGTGTTCATTTCTGTCATCCCAGGGGGAAATGGGATGCACTTGGGAGTGTGTAGGTCAGAGCCACCCCGGGGCATACATCACCCGTAGGGTAACTCCCGTGACTAAATACACTAGGTTAGATCTGGACAGACCACCCCCTGTATTTTAGTTAGGGTGCCTCATTCGTGTGCCAGTTTTGTTTTGTATATTTTTGTTTTGGATATAGGACAGGTTAGGGGGGACATTTACTTTCTTTGCTTTAGTCCTGTGGCAATAAATAGCCTTATTTTAAATGGTATAAACTTGTGTCTGTGTCCTTGCTCGCATCCACATACCTGCTTTGCTGACCTCTGGGGGTTCTTGAGCAGTGGGGTGTCATCTCCCCTCCGTGACGGGAGCTAGAACTAGAACTAGACCAGAGTGACCAGCCCTCTTGTCAAGTCTTTCCAGGAGGACATTATGGTCCATTATTTCACATGAATCACTCAAGTGTACAAGCAAAAGGGAACTTTTTGGAATCTGTATTTTTTTTACCTCAAAAGAAGGGTGTATATCTCTGTTTCAACAAAATCAGAATGAGGAAAATACACTTGGGAGTAAAAAATGCATAAAGCTGTCTTGAAAACAATTTCTCCAGAATTTAGCTTAAACATAAATGTCTGAAGTAATTTATAACAGCTTCCTCTTCATCAGCAGTCAGACTCTCTCTGTCATTCTTCCACCCTTCTCTTTTTCTCTGTGTCCCTGTTTTTGCATATGTTCTGTATTTATCCTGTCTGTCTGTCTGTCTGTCTCTCTCGCTGTCTGTCTGTCTGTCTCTCTCGCTGTCTGTCTGTCTCTCTCGCTGTCTGTCTGTCTGTCTCTCTCGCTGTCTGTCTGTCTGTCTCTCGCTGTCTGTCTCTCTCGCTGTCTGTCTGTCTGTCTCTCTCGCTGTCTGTCTGTCTCTCTCGCTGTCTGTCTCTCTCGCTGTCTGTCTCTCTCGCTGTCTCTCTCGCTGTCTCTCTCGCTGTCTGTCTCGCTGTCTGTCTCGCTGTCTGTCTCGCTGTCTGTCTCGCTGTCTGTCTCGCTGTCTGTCTTGCTGTCTCAGGGATAGGCAACAGTGACCACTGCACGGACAGACCCCATTACAGATGTCTCTGTTTCCATTAGATAGATATGCAGCAGCCAGCGCTCCATCTATCATCATAATTAACACAGGAGAACCCCCCCAGGGCAGGTGTCCAAGAAATGCACAACAGCCAAGTAGCCTCTGGTGGCGAATCGCGGACCCCCTCTTTCCTGAATAGCTCCCAGTCCAAGGCTATCTGGGAGGGATGATTGACCCGGGGAGCGTGACTAGTGCTGTCTGCCCAGATGAGCTCTCTTTAGGGGGGGTTACTCAGTTGATGTGGCCGGAGGCGTTGGAGCAAAACCAACTCTGGTGAAAGGCACACCTCACCAGCCCTGCAGAGCAGTAGGGTCTTAGCCTAGCTATTATAACAGCATGAACCAGAGAGAGATGCCCACACACCAGTGAGTTCATGGCTTCATGCATGTTTGTGTCTTGAGTTTGTGTGTGTATAGGTTCTACTCTCCTTCTGGAGAACTAATATCACCTTAGGAATAATACAAAAACAATATGATCCGTTTGGGATATTATATCAGTCTTACAAAAGCTAAACTAGAATTGAGGTTTGGCTCGTTTTACAGAAAACCGATTTTAATGAATTCACAAATGGATTTAGAGGCAGGAGGACAAAGAATGGAAGGCACACAGTGAGTCACTGTTCTCACAGGTGAATGTTATGTTTCATTCATGTCTGAATGGGATGTTGCAAGCTCCAGGAATAATGCTGTGCTTTAGTTTAGTTTACCTTTATTTTACCAGGCTCTTTGAATGACAGAATGTTCTCGTTTGCAGCAACGGCCTGGAGAGAGTATGTCTGTGAGTGGGTGAATGAGCCAATTGAAAGCTGTAGGTGATTAGGTTGCCATGACGGTATGAGGGCCAGATTGGAAATGTTTCCAGGACACCAGGGTTAACACCACTTTTACGAATAGTGCCACTGGATTTTTAGTGACCACAGAGAGTCAGGACACCCGTTTAATGTCCCATCCAAAAGACGCCACCCTACGCAGGGCAGATGTCCCCTTCACTGCCCTGGGGCATTGTGAATGATTTTAGACCAGAGGGAAGAGTGCCCCCTACTGGCTATCCAACACCACTTCCAGTAGCACTGGTCTCCCATCTAGGGAGACAAACCAGGCCCAACCCTGCTTAGCTTTAGAAGCAAAACACTAGTGGAATACAGGGCACTATGCTGCTGGCTTTTGTATTTTATAGGATGACTCTTGCTCCATACAAGCAAAAAATAAATGTTTCTTTGAGGGTTCTTCATGGACACCCAGTTGGAACCCATGGGCTCAATATAAAAGGGTATTTTACATTTATTTTTAAAATGTTTTAAAAGGTTTATTGATGGGTTTTTAAAGGAGATTATATTTTAGCCAATTAATACATGGAGGTATAAACAGGAAGACACATGCGAGGTGTGTTGTAGTAGGAGATTGATTGTTTAAGTTTGCAGATTGAGCCAATGGCATTTTTATAGGCTACCCAAGGCTAAGTTTGAAAATAGCGAATTTGGGCAGAAGTGTCTGGAAAAGAGATTACCTACCTTTAAGTGAAACGAGGTAAAAAAAATGCCAGCTTTTGTTTCCTGTGGAACAGAGGAGACAAATGGAACATTAGTTATAACATTAGCCCCGCCCCCCACTGACCTCCCATCTGGCTCCACCCACTCTAATGATTGGAGTGTGGCAATCTTTGCCAGAGGCTCCTGGAGTGCATTGCTAATGGAGTTCCCTGTCCGATACCCCGCAGATCCCCCCCCCGGAACCAGCCAACTGCTGGGAGGTTGCCTGGGCGTTGGTTCCAGTTGGCTGTGCAACTAATGTGTTGAGCACAGGAGAGAAGAGAGGTGATGGATAGAGTATAGGAGAAAGAAAAGGAAGATTAAAGAAGTGTGTCCTCTCTGCTCACATCTCCTATTGTGGGAACACAGGAAATCACAGTCTGAGGAAGTCAATGAGCTCTCTCTCTTCCCCGCTCGCCCTTGTACATTCAACATTGTACCAGAGCGCCAACACGCCAAAACTCTCCCGCTGCAAAAGTGCATTTCTGTACTAAGATGTGTTCAGATAGAATGGGGAATGTGCAGTGATTGGGCCAGTAGGTGTCTTCCTTGTGGGACTCTTAATTTGATTCATATAATGCAACATGCTAACCAGTTGAATAGCTGATCTACAGACCAATCACGCACCGGATGGGTCTAAACCACAGAGGTTGTCTGGTAGTCTGGATGATTATTCATGTTTCTTGTTAGTCTCTGGAATAAAAAGGTTTGTTAGGTAAATGATTAAAAATGAACATACATCAATCAAAATTGCTAGTCTCAGATCCAGCTGGCCCTCACTGGATCAGTGCCAGGTCTCGGAAAAGAGAGGTCAAGGGAAAATTCAACCCATGGACATATGTACTGTTAACACGCACATGCTCAGAGACCTGCCTTATTCATTAGCATTTAAAACCTAGACATAATGGAAGTGACTCAGAAAGTGGATTAAAGAGCAAAATAAAATACATAACAAATCAGTCAGCTACTTGTAAAATATTGTCGTTTTGATGGGCCATGGTGAGAGGTTCCGGATGGTTTGTCCCAGTTCCCATTTCTTTTCTCTGGAGTCACGGCAACAGAAGGTAGCTGGAGGAGGAAATGGCTCTGAGTAACACACACTTAGTCCTGAGTGTCTGTGACCGAGTGTGTGACTGTGAGTGTGTGACTGTGAGTGTGTGACTGTGAGTGTGTGTGTGAGTGTGTGTGTGTGTTTAGTTGCCTGGGCAGCTCCATTGTTTAGGAGCCAACCTCTTCTAGAAAACCATCTCTGTATATTTGTTTGTCTAATTTCTCTCCTGTTATATCCTCTCTCTCTCCATCATGTTTTTCTTCTCTCTCTCCATCTCTCCTCCTATTCGACTCTCTGTCTCCATCCCTGTCTCTCGGCACTTTAAAATCCCAGAATAAACTCAGAGTAGAGCTTGATTTCCAGCTACCTTCTCTAGCCACAGGGAATCAGAATGTGGTGCAATCCAAGTTTCAGACTGCAGAGCTAGGACAGAGTTGAAATAATGTCTAGCACAGGGTTATTGTTTAGAATAGGGTTACTCTTTAGGTCAGGGTCAGTGTTAAGAGCAGGGTTATGTTGTAGATCAGAGTCATTGTCTAGAACAGGGTACAGTACCCTGTAGGGCAGGGTATCTGTCTAGAGAATGACTGTCTAGAACAGGGTTATTGTTTAAGACCAGGTACTCTCTTGCAAATGGATTTTCTGTCAGTATAATACAAAATTAAACGTGTTGAAGGTTTTTTTTTTCCTTCTTTCAATTAGCCGATTAATCCTCTCCCTGAGTCATATTCCTGGTACAAATGTCATGATCAAGGTAGCTAAACTAAATAATTTCCTGCATCCTTACATCTGATGGTCTCAGGCTTACACTCGTTTATTCAGGCGATATTAGAACAAACAAGCATAATTTGAACAATATCATTTAAGGGTTATCTGTAGTAAATGCACATATAGCCAGATAATTGTAATAATTACCTGACACTTTTATACTATTAGCAGCTAGCCTCTGGGGGCTCACAGCTAAAACAACAACAACAAAAAACAGACACAATAACAATTCAGATAATGTGAAAATGTAAAAGGGGCCATTACTACAGTATTTGGTAAAATCCCATTGAAACAAATGTCATAAGTAAATGCTTTTTGTTTACAAGAAAATCTCTGATATTAAGGCATTCAAGCCCAAAGTTGCATGAAATACGGAAATATGTTAAATATGAACGTATGAGAGGATCAATTACGTTATTCATAGGGAACTTAATTTAACAACCGAATAACGTTAAATATAAACTTATATTGATCATGATGTGGCATGTAAGTAGTGTAGATTTTGCCCAGGCGGGGGTCGGGTATAGTGGACGGGCGTATAAATTTGTGATTTTCATGTCGGAATTTGTGAGTTCAAATCCAGATGGACACTTTGTGTGAAGACAGAAAATTGGCAGTTTTTTTGTAATGTTAACCCTAACCTTAATCCTAACTTTAACCTCAGTAACGTCATGCCTAACTTTAACTGATAGTAACGTAATGCCTTACCTTAACCGTTAGTAACCTCATACCTAATCTTAACCGTTAGTAACCTCATGCCTAACTTTAACCGTTAGTATCCTCATGCCTAACCTTAACCGTTAGTATCCTCATGACTAACCTTAACTGTTATTAAGCTCAGGCCTAACCTTAACCCTAACCTGAACTGTGAATGTTGCAATATAATTTCTAACACTATGAAATGTATGGAATGTGTGAAATGTAATTGCATGAATCCGCAAAACGAATTGTGCAGGTGCAACGTAACAGAAGGATGAATATAGCCTAATAGCAAAACGTGCAGCTGAAATGTAAAAAGACCCCAATATGTTGACATATAACGTATTTCATGTTTTTTGAGAACATCATTTGGGAGAACTTCTGAGATGGACGGTTGAGGCATTCACTTTCACAGCATTTTGCTCAATGATTCTTGACAAAGACCAAGGCGTGACCTCTGGCAGACAGCGGTAGAGACGTGAACCTTTTGCAAGACTACACTAATGCACTTAAGAATCGATATGATCAACAATTTATCAAGAACCTCTTGGGAATGTGCATAACCTATACATTACATACTGTATAACCACGAAGCACTCAACAGTGAAAAGAAGATATGTATCTTTTTGTGTGTGTGTCTGTGTGTGTGGGTCTGTGTGTGTCTGTGTCTGCGTGTGTGTGTCTGTGTGAGGAATAAGAAATCAAAGCAAGGGACAGCAGAAGTGATGACCAGACCACCAGAGAATTGTTGTCTCAAGTGTTTACTCATTCCTGTCTGCTTCTCGTCCTCTGTTTTTCTGTACATCGTTGACCTGGTCCCTCCACAGGGGATGAGACTGGGTAGAGGGTATGGACAGTGTAGTTTAAGTCTAGGACAGTGTAGTTTTATTCTAGGACAGTGTAGTTTTATTCTAGGACAGTGTAGTTTTATTCTAGGACAGTGTAGTTTAAGTCTAGGACAGTGTAGTTTTATTCTAGGACAGTGTAGTTTTATTCTAGGACAGTGTAGTTTTATTCTAGGACAGTGTAGTTTTATTCTAGGACAGTGTAGATTTTTTGTCTAGGACAGTGTAGATTTTTTGTCTAGGACAGTGTAGTTTAAGTCTAGGACAGTGTAGTTTTATTCTAGGACAGTGTAGTTTTATTCTAGGACAGTGTAGTTTTATTCTAGGACAGTGTAGTTTTATTCTAGGACAGTGTAGTTTTATTCTAGGACAGTGTAGTTTTATTCTAGGACAGTGTAGTTTTATTCTAGGACAGTGTAGTTTTATTCTAGGACAGTGTAGTTTTCTTCTAGGACAGTGTAGTTTTATTTTAGGACAGTGTAGTTTTATTCTAGGACAGTGTAGTTTTAGTCCAGGACAGGGTTGTTTTAATGCCAGACAGGTAGTTTTAGTCCAGGACAGCGTAGTTTTAGTCCAGGACAGCGTAGTTTTAGTCTAGGACAGTGTAGTTTTAGTCTAGGACAGTGTAGTTTTAGTCCAGGTCAGGTTTTTTTATCCAAAACAGTGAAGTTTTAGTCCAGGACAGCATAGTTTTAGTCTAGGACAGTGTAGTTTTAGCCCAGGACAGGGTTGTTTTAATGCAGAACAGTGTAGTTTTAGTCCAGGACAGTGTAGTTTTAGTCCAGGACAGTGTAGTTTTAGTCTAGGACAGCGTAGTTTTAGACTAGGACAGCGTAGTTTTAGTCTAGGACAGCATAGTTTTAGTCTAGGACAGCGACATAGGGGCCTCAAAACAACTCTCAAATGACCTGAAAACAAAGATTGTTCAACATTTTGATTTAGGGGAAGGCTACAAAAAGCTATTGCAGAGATTTAAGCTGTCAGTGTCCACTGTGAGGAACATAGTGAGGAAATGGAAGACCACAGGCACAGTTCTTGTTAAGGCCAGAAGTGACAGGCCAAGTAAAACATTGGAAAGGCAAAGGCAAAGGATGGTGAGAATGGTCAAAAACAACCCACAGACCACCTCCAAATACCTACAACATCATCTTGCTGCAGATGGTGTCACTGTGCATCGTCAACAATTCAGCGCACTTTGCACAAGGAGAAGCTGTACAGGAGAGTGATGAGGAAGAAGGCTTTTCTGCACATACGCCACAAACAGAGTTGCTTGAGGTATGCAAATGCAAATTTGGACAAGCCAGCTTAATTTTGGAAGAAGGTGCTGTGGACTGATTAAAACAAAGATTTAGTTATTTGGTCATAACAAGGGGGGTTATGCATGGCGGCAAAAGAACACACTTTTCCAAGACCAACTCTTGCTACCCACAGTAAAATTTGGTGGAGGTTCCATCATGCTGTGGGGCTGTGTGGCCAGTGCCGGTACTGGGAATCTTGTTAAAGTTGAGTTTTGCATGGATTACATTTAATATCAGCAGATACTTGAGAATAATGTAGAGGAATCAGTCACAAAGTTACGCCAGCACTGGATTTTTCAACAAGACAACGACCCAAAACACTGCTCAAACTCTACTCTGACATTTATGCAGAGGACCAAGTACAATGTTCTGGAATGGCCAACCCAGTCCTTAGATCTGAATATCATTGAAAATCTGTGGGATGATTTGAAGCGGGCTGTCCATGCTTGGCATCCATCAAACCTAAATTAACTGGAGATGTTTTGCAAGAAAGAATGGTCCAAAATACCTACATCCAGTATCCAATCACTCATTACAGGCTATAGGAAGTGTCTATAGGCTGTTATTTCTGCTAAAAGAGGATCAACTAAATATTGATGTTATATTTCTGTTTGGGTGCCCTCATTTATGAACCTAGTTACTAATTCTACCTCAAGGACACTTCCTACCTCACTTACCCATCCCACATCAGTGACTCCTCCTACCTCAGTCAATCATCCGCCCTCCTTTCTTCCACCCCTCAGTCCCTGTTGCCTCTCTGTCCTCCCCACCCACATTTACCCATCACCTCCCGATGTGTGGTTGTGAGTGTTCTTGTGTTTGTGTGTGTGTGTGTTCGTTTCTGCATGTGTATGTGAGTATGAGAGAGAGAGAGTTGTGCGTAGTGTTGGTGTAAGTGTGTTAGTGAGAGGTTGGGAGTGTGAGTGAGTGTGTGTGTGTGTGTGTGTGAGAGAGAGAAAGATTGGGTGTGTGTGTTTGTGTGTGTCTGGTGTGTGTGTGATCCAAAGCATTGGAAAGCCGAGGCAAGAATATTGGCAGGAAAACTAGTTGAGAGACTGAATGAATTTGTTGTTTTATTCATTTGTTTATTGTGTTAAAATAATAACATACTTGATTGTTTGAAGTTCCCCAGATGCTCATTAGTTCCTCTGTGAATAAAACCACTGGAGCAAAAGATGAATTGGGCTCTAGGACAAACCTTTTTGGGTGTTTCGTAAATAGTATGAAACTTTCTAGTGCACTGCTTTTAACAAGGGCCCAAAGAAGTGTGTTATATGCCCTTTGGAATACAGCAGTGAATTAGAGACTGTTGCATGAATTGCAAACATCCAACCCCTTGGATTAAGTAAGCATAATGGAGGCCTGCAAAAATTAAATCCTGTTTTATTCCAGCATTTAACTTTTATGTTTTAGTGGACAGGAAAGTAAATAAAGATTGAGAGCTTTTGCTGACAGATCTGGGAACGATCACTCGTCTACCTTCTTTAATAAAGTATTGATTTCACTAATTTTTTGGTTTACTTTTTCCCATTAAAAGCATAAGAACACTAATAACATGTTTTCCAGATCTTTTTTTAGAGGTAAAGGAAGTTATGTTGAAGTACTCTATCACTTAAAAAATGAAAACATCTACTTTTCTGCAAAGGCAGCAGAAAGAGATGTTGCAGCCTGTAACATACTGTATATGGCTACTTTTTGATTGGCTGGAGGATTGGTTTTATAATTTAGAAATTTAGCACACACATTTATTAAGTGGCATGGAGCAAATGCATCACCAAACCCAGTGTTTTTGGCTTTGCGTTCATAAATTCATGCAACGAAGGCCGACAAGTGCATTGTAATCACAACGCGCTCTTCGTTTAAAATTAGCAGCGTTGTGTGAGGGGCCATATTTGAGCACCTCCTTAATTTGGGTCAATTATAATTTCTCATTTCAGTTGTGAACAGAAGAAGTTGAAGAAACACAAAACTAGTGAGATAGAAAAGCTTTGATCAGACTGTGGCGGCTACGTTGGATTGGCTGTCTGTGTAATGTCAGATCTCTCAGATCACAATTTCAAACTCTCACATTGGCCCCGATTAAAAAGAAAGAATTGGACACCCAATAAATCTGAATGAATTTTAATTCTATAATGTCTTGATCTATTATACAAACTTTGTAATGACGTTATGAGTGTTCATAACATCAGTTGGGTTTCTAAGTGTTAGCATCTGGGTTGATTATACTCCACACAATCTGCTGATTGAACTGTCTTTAGATTATTCAGAGTTCACAGTGTCCTAGAAGCCTTTGATTCAGACCATGTGATTGGTAAATACTTTCCACCTCTCACTCGTGGGAGGGATGACATCATTAACAATGAAAATGACATAATTTGCAGTCCTGGGGTTAACTCGGTGTGGTCCAACTGTTAGCACGTGAGATCTACTTTGGATGTTCAGAAAGGACTGTGTGTGTGTGTGTGTGTGTGTGTGTGTGTGTGTGTGTGTGTGTGTGTGTGTGTGTGTGTGTGTGTGTGTGTGTGTGTGTTTTTGTTTAACAAATCACATTAGGACCAGAAGACTTCACCAGGATAGTAATACTTGACAAAAATGGCTGCTGGAGGAGTGGGAGGCACTTGGTTACTCATTGCGCATGAATGGTGCACTGGGTAAATACCCACACTGCTGCGTAATGAGTAATCAAGATGCCTATTTAGTCCCGGTGTCCCGGAATGGTCGGCGCGCAACAACAACAACAACAACAGCAACAACAGCAACAGCAACAACAGCAACAGCAACAGCAACAACAACAGCAACAGCAACAGCAACAACAAGACAGCAGGAAGACAGCAGGAAGACAGCAGGAAGACAGCAGGAAGACAGCAGGTAGACAGCAGTAAGACAGCAGTAAGACAGCAGGAAGACAGCAGGAAGACAGCAGGAAGACAGCAGGAAGACAGCAGGAAGACAGCAGGAAGACAGCAGGAAGACAGCAGGAAGACAGCAGGAAAGGAATACTACTAGACTCTATTCACGTTTTTTCTCTTCGATTTTCTCTTTCTGCACTCCTCATTTACTACTTTCGTTCCCTCGCTTTCATTCTCTCTCTCATTCCCTACTTCCCTCTCTCTCTATCTTTCCGTCTGTTTTCCTCTTTCATCGTCCATTTTATGTAAAGGGCTACATTGACATGAAAACAATGAGGAAATTTAAAAGGGTGAAATATAGAATGAAAAGACACTACGGACACAAACGTTTGAAATGGGTAAAGGCATTTGAAGTATTATTTTACAAGCTGTGTGCAGTTTTTAAAAAATGTTGAAATAGTTAAAGAATTAATGAGAATATAACATAAAAAAGACATGGATGGTGTTTACAATGTTGTTCGTGCTCCACTGATTGACCATTTCTCATGGCAACAGGTCGCATTTTTCAGTATTTCACAGTTTATCAGTTCACGTTTCACATTTTTACCTCTTTGTTATCTAGCAGACAACCTTATCCACAATGAGGACTGCCTTTGCCAAATTGTCTCTCTCTTGATCTGGAAAAGAAGTAAGCCTATATGCTCCATTGCATTAGAAGACAAGGTAATCATTTGAATAATGCATGGTCATTGAGAGGTAGTTTCAAATCGGAATAATGTATGGTCTTTGAGAGGTAGTTTTAAATCAGAATAATGCATGGTTTTTGAGAGGTAGTTTCAAATCGGAATAATGTATGGTCTTTGAGAGGTAGTTTTAAATCAGAATAATGCATGGTTTTTAAGAGGTAGTTTCAAATCGGAATAATGCATGGTCTTTGAGAGGTAGTTTCAAATCGGAATAATGCATGGTCTTTGAGAGGTAGTTTCAAATCGGAATAATGCATGGTCTTTGAGAGGTAGTTTCAAATCGGAAATTACTCCAAGTCAAACAGCAAAGTGTTCGTTAGATAAATGAGATGGGAAGGAATAAATGCTGCCAAGGTTTCTAACGCTCTATCACTGTCTTTTACATCCTCCAATCTCTGTATCTTGTTTTCCATCTATCTGTCTTATTCTGTCTGTCTGAGAAACCTACACAGTTAGTTGTAGTGGCCTTGTCACAGTTAGATGACTTACACATTGTCCTGCTGAGCAATAGTCTCAGTTTCAGGCGTCGACAAAGTGAGGTGTCCCTCTGTCTGAAGCGATGACAAGATGAACATGTGTTGAAAACCTGAAACAGAATCTGTGCTGACTGGCCGACAGCTGGGATACAGACTTATGACTGATCCAGCTGTGTCAGAGCCTTGGGAGATAGTTGGAAAGTTCTGTCACCCGTGATGGAATGCCTTTTACGTATTGTATATGAAAGCTGAATGCATCGGCACAAAATTCACTGATACTGCTTGGGAAAAGCTTAAGTTCCTTAAATACAGGTTCTACAAAACGCGATGTATACATTCGGCACTGTGTAAAACATGCTCTGTTCTGCAGGCTTTTTAAGAAAAACAACTTTAAATTTAAACCTTGGTTCACTGCCTCCAGATTAGACGACTGTTTAGGAGACAGCCTGCTACCGGGCTTCTGACATTCGAGGCGTCCTGACTTTGTCTGAACTTTTGACAGTGTTATATTATTTGCAGATTTAATTTATTGAAATGTGTGTTTAAAATGTGTGTGGGCATGTGTGTGCATACGTACATTTGTCGTCTTCAGACTGAATTATTCATAGATTTCATTACAGATTAGGTTTGCATTTCATTCCTAATTTCCAATTACGCCATTCTGCTGTTGAGGTCATATCCATCATGTGAGTCTGTGGAATTGGTATTGTGTGGACACACACACACACACACACACACACACACACACACACACACACACACACACACACACACACACACACACACACACACACACACACACACACATTTCATAAAGATGAGACTGTCGTTACATACAAATGGCATCCGATTTACTATTTAGTGCACTACTTCCAATGACCCCTGGTCAATGTTAGTGCACTAGAAAAACTAGGCTGCCATCTTCGTCTATATTGATTCTGCTGGACATGACGTCATCTCATCAATCACCAGGTGGCTGCAGTAATTGTGTACCACTGTTGATTATAATGAGATTTCTGATTGGTTTCACCTCTTCTCTAGACAATTAGTGGCAGATGATCCATGAAGCCCCGTTACAGAATTCATACCACAACAGTTTGACCAATATGTTTGAAGGGTTCCAGAGTGCCACTTTCTTCTTCATATCTGCCCTTTGAGCAAAATAATTTGAAAGACGTTTTTTCAACATTTACTCAACGTCTTTCAAGCACAACAACGTCTTTCCAGCATCTGTTCAAAATTGATTGCTTAGAGGGTGTTGCTAAGCAATAATTTAGGCTTCCACATTGTGGTGTTTACTTGTGGTTTTCAAACCTAGTATGAAGTCGTCCAGTGACAGCAGACATGTCATTTGCTGACACCAAAACACAGGATTGGGGTAGGGACTAGACTTTCTCTCAGATACTAATCAATGATCATTTTTGCTTAGTTTAGACTTCATGTCAGAATGAACTCAACAAACACATCATGGTTATTTCACTATACCAGGCTGATGTGAAGAACCATTCAGAATATTAAGGTTCTATATTAAGAACATAGAACTTGCAAAAGAGAACTCTTGATCAATGTTGGTGGATCTGTGGTTTACATTTATGATGTGACTAGAACTCCATGGCCGGTTTTTACTACTCTTAAAGAGACAGACATGGATTGAATGCAACTCTCCGTCACAGAAATGAGATCCACCTAGGATTCAAATGAGATCCACCTAGGATTCAAATGAGATCCACCTAGGATTCCTATTGAGGTGGCTCAACGCAGCTCACAGCTCTGTCACACACACATTTGTGAATACTGTTCCCTCCTGTTTTTCTTTCTGGATTGCAAAATCTCTGTCTGTGCTTATTTGTGTTTGTGTGTCTGTTTGTATTTGTGGGCTAACTAACCACCCAATGAATTTAACATCTTTGGTGTTTCAAGTCTAGTCAGAAAAAGTAAAAGAAAAGTAAAAGATTTGTGTCCAGCCAGGGTAATTCTGCACTGCTATGGAGAGGTGACGTAGAGTGTGTTCCACACAACCCACCTACAGCTACACACGATTAACACTGATTTTATGTGGATAACTGTCACAAATATTTTACTTTTTTGACTGGAAAAAGGGCTGTAACATTTCATCACTGGTCACTCATCTGATCAGCTGTACAAACCAGATCCACTGCAATACAAGACCTGAGACCAGGTCACTGAGATGATGTGGTGCAGATATAAAGAAGGTTATCTGCTACCTATGTTTTCACAGTCCTTATAAGGTACAATCTATGGTTTAATGTCAGTGTAAGGTATTATCTAGGTTCACTATCAGTGTAGGGTATATCGTAATAATCGTGCTTTATGTATTTTCCACATGAGTGCTAAGGACACGGTTGTTGCTGCAATGTTGCCTCATTAGTCTCCCCCTCCCTCCCGTTGAACCTTAATCTAGTGTACTAATTATATTTGGACCCCAGGAACACCATAGAAGCTAATGGGGATCATAATAAAATACCAAATATCAAAATATTCCTGTGGCCCAATTAGATTAGGCAGGCACATGGGCCGCGCTCACATAAAGCCACTTTAGTTTTATCACATCTCTAAATGTTTATGCATTCATTATTAATTACATCAAGGTACTTCAAAGAGCCACAGAGATCTGCCTCTCTCACCCCCCCCTCTCTCTCTCGCTCTTTATTGGCATGAGAAACAGTTTTTTACATTGCCGAAGAAAGTGGAATATTAAATGAAAACAACAACATATATCTAAATGAAAAAAGCAATACAAATAATAATACAATCACTAAAAGGGGGGGTTAACAAATAAAAACATTTGGGCACATATTGCACCCAACTTTCTAAAGATCTATTCAGTATGACTTTTTCAGTGGAGGAACTAGACTGGAGAGAATTGCGTGGCAAAATGATAATACTTTTTTCAAGACATGACATGACATAACAGAATAGAATTTTCCCTAGCAAATATTGGTATTTATCTATGTTTGATTTTGTGTCAATTTCTTTGTGTCTGTAGCATCTGAGGACAATATGTGACTAATGTAGTCATGTAATTTGTAGGAGGTCTCTGTCTCTTTCTCTGTATATCCCTCATTTATTCCCCTGTCTCCCCTCTCTCAATGCTCTTCCTTGTTGTTGCATTTGTTAATTTCTTTGTCTTTCTGTTTCCCCCTTTCCTGCGTTCTCCACTCTCTTTCTCATCCTTCCTATCTCACTTTTTCTCTCGAGACATAATGAGTATGGCTCGCTCTAATCGTCGTCCTTAAGCCTGCCAGTATGTGTGTTTGTGTGTCTGTTTCCTCCTAGTTATCTAGGCGTCAAATGATGTGTGACTAGAAAATCAATAAGTATTGATCAGATTTGTATTAATGCTATGCTATTGAAGGAAAGAAGATGTAGCTTATTG
The DNA here is from genome assembly GCA_016801145.1 of Umbra pygmaea. Taxonomy (NCBI): domain Eukaryota; kingdom Metazoa; phylum Chordata; class Actinopteri; order Esociformes; family Umbridae; genus Umbra; species Umbra pygmaea. The sequence goes on from JACXGM010011779.1 coordinate 19,592, forward strand.
CTCATCATATAGATGTTCATTTACATAATGGGATTGAGTAGCTGAACGCACCAGGGTGTTTAGTTTCATGTCAAGATTTCCATGTTTCTGACGGAATACATACTTCAGCATAGCTTAGTGAGGGAAATGTTTTGAATCCCCTGCGGATTTTTTACGTTTGCACACTGACAGAGAATTTATCTGTCTAAAATTTTAATGGTGGGTTTCTTTGAACAGGGAGAGACAGATTAACAACAATTAAAATTTAAAAAAATGCATTAAAAAAAAGTTATTAATTGATTTGCATTAGAATGAGTGAAATAAGTATTCGACCCCTTTGCAAAACATGAGTTTGTGGCAAAACCCTTGTCGGCGTTTCTTGTAGTTGTCCACCAGGTTTGCACACATCTCAGGAGGGATTTGGTCCCACACCTCTATGCAGATCTTTTCCAAGTCATCAAGGTTTTGAGGCTGATGTTTGGCAACTCGAACCTTCAGCTCCCTCCACAGATATTCTATGGGATTAAAGTCTGGAGACTGGCTAGGCCACTCCAGCATCTTAATTTGCTTCTTCTTGAGCCATTCCTTTGTTTCCTTGGCCGTGTGATTTGGGTCATTGTCATGCTGGAATATCCATCTCCGAACCATTTTCAATGCCTTGGTATAGGAAGGAGGTTCTCACCCAAGATCTGATGATACATGGCCCCATTCATTGTCCCTTTGATGCAATGTTGTCCTGTCCCTTTAGCCGAAAAAAACACCCTCAAAGCATAATGTTTCCACCTCCATGTTTGATGGTAGGGATGGTGTTATATATATATTTTTAATTTATTTATTTAACCTTTATTTAACCAGGTAAGTCGATTGAGAACACGTTGTTCAAGGTGCAAGGCGACATGAAGTTACACAGAGTGGCTAAAAAACATTCAAGTATACAGTTACACATATAAACAGTATTCAGTTCAATTAAAATCTGTACAATCAGTGCAAATATGGTCAAAAAATGGGGAGGTTATATGGAATGTAAAGGTATTCTTGGGGTCGGCATTCCTCCTCCAAACACGGCGAGTTGAATTGATGCCAAAGACCTTGATTTCGGTCTCATCTGACCACTATATATTCACCCAGTTCTCCTCTGTATCATTCAGATGTTCATTGGCAAACTTCAGACGGGCCTGTAAATGTGCTTTCTTGAGCAGGGTGAAGTTACAGGCGCTGCAGGATTTCAGTCCTTCACGGCGTAATGTGTTAACAATTGTTTTCTTGGTGACTATGGTCCCAGCAACCTTGAGATCATTGACAAGATCCCCCTGTGTAGTTCTGGGCTGATTCCGCACCATTCTCATGATCATTGCAACTTCCCGAGGAGTTATTTTCTGTTTCTTCCATTTGCGAATAATCACACCAACTGTTGTCACCTTCTCACCAAGCTGCTTGGCGATGGACTTGTAGCCCATTCCAGCCTTGTGTAGGTCTACTATCTTGTCCCTGACATCCGTGGACAGCTTTTTGGTCATGGTGGAGAGTTTAAAATCTGATTGATAGCTTGCTTCTGTGGAGAGGTGTCTTTTATACGGGTAACAAGCTGACATTAGGAGCACTCACTCAGAGGGGATGAAATACATATGTCAGTCATTGTAAAGCAAATTAATAGCTTTTTTTAAATGCATTTTTCTGGATTTCTTTGTTGTTACTGTGTCTCTCACTGTTCAAATTAACCTACCATTAAAATTATAAACTGATCATATCTTTGTCAGTGGTCAAACGTACATCATCAGCAGGGGATGAAATAACTTTTTTCCTCACTGTACATGTATATACACCTACCCCATACATAACATGTTATAACACCTAGCCCCATACATAACATGTTATAACACCTAGCCCCATACATAACATGTTTAAACACCTAGCCCCATACATAACCTGCATAACACCTTGCACCATACATGACCAGTTATAACACCTAGCCCCATATATAACCTGCATAACACCTAGCCCATACATAACATTTTATAACACCTAGCCCCATACATAACCTGCATAACACCTTGCACCATACATGACCAGTTTTAACACCTAGCCCATACATAACATGTTATAACACCTAGCCCCATACATAACCTGTTATAACACCTTGCACCATACATAACCTGCATAACACCTAACCCCATACAAAACCTGCATAACACCTAGCCCATACATAACATGTTATAACACCTAACCCCATACATAACATGTTATAACACCTAGCCCCATACATAACCTGCATAACACCTTGCACCATACATGACCAGTTATAACACCTAGCCCCATACATAACCTGCATATTACCTAGCCCCATACATGACCAGTTTTAACACCTAGCTTCATACATAACCTGCATAACACCTAGCCCCATAGATAACCTGTTATAACACCTAGCACCATACATAAATTGCATAACACCTAGCACCATACATAACCTGCATAACACCTAACCCCATACAAAACCTGCATAACACCTAGCCTCATACATAAATTGCATAACACCTATTCCCATACATAGCCTGTTTTAAAACTTAGCCCCATACATAACCTGCATAACACCTTGCACAATAAATGACCAGTTATAACACCTAGCCCCATACATAACCTGCATAACACCTAGCCCCATACATGACCAGTTTTAAAACCTAGCTTCATACATAACCTGTTATAACACCTAGCCCCATACCTAACCTGCATAACACCTAGCCCCATACATAACCTGCATAACACCTAGCCCCATACATGACCAGTTTTAAAACCTAGCTTCATACATAACCTGTTATAACACCTAGCCCCATACATAACCTGTTATAACACTTAGCCCCATACATAACCTGCATAACACCTAGCCCCATACATAGCATGTTATAACACCTAGCCCCATGCATATCCTTTTATAACACCTAATCCCATACATAACCTGTTATAACACCTGGCCCCATACATAACCTGCATAACACCTAGCCCCATACATAGCCTGTTATAACACCATGCACCAAAGCATGCACAAGGCATTAAACCTAGACACACATTGCACTAGCTGTCAGTACATTCCAGTTGATCTTACCTCAGGTTTTTAAGTGGAATCCCAGTAAACAGGGCTGCTGTATGTGAGGTGATTTCCCTCAGCGCCCTGTTCTCAAGCCCCCTCATCACATTAAAGCCCTCTGCTGACTCCAACACAACCTAATCAAAGGAAGAGCCGCTCTTTTTGATGCACGCTGCGAAGACGGGGTTTGATGTACTCTGACGTACCACGATTAAAGAAGTGTGCTTGGTTTTATTACGGGAGCATTTGTACACAGCCAGTGGAAACATGCTTAGACATGCTATCGAAGCCACATCTTCATTAGGGTCAGGGGTCAGGACTAACAGGAACATTTGAATCCCATATCACAGTGTTATTATCATTTAAAAGCTGTTGGATACGCACACTTTAAACATTTAACATTTCTAGGGATGTAGGCCTACTAATCGAATTGATCTCGTTTGATATTGATTGATGAATCAAAGAGACACATTGATCCTTAGTGTAGTAATTGTGAAGACTCTCCCATCATTTACATCATTACTTGAGCCTTTAACACATGGGAAACTACAAACAGCTATTGACCTGGGATAGATTATTTTCCCTTACCTCAGCATGTAAGTGATGACAGTGGATGATGTAAACTGTTAGAAATGTTCACAAGACTACTTAGCTAGTATGGATATATCAATTCATGCCTGTCAAAGAAACTGTATCCATCATTGTTTTGTTGTACAAATATGCATTATAATATATAATGAAAAAAGAAAGATGTGACGATTTTAGACGAGAGGCTGTATCTGACTATGAAGTTAGCTGAGAGTTGGTCACGCTGCTTACACTCTACGTTACGTTACACACTTTCACTGGCACAGTCAATGTCAATCACATCATAGCCACTCCCTAAAATACACCCTGCTTTATCCATAATTAAAGACCATAAATAAATAAATTAACATCATTCTGTAATGCAGAAGTCTTCAAACTAGCGATTGAGACCATAAACTCATTATGAAAATGTTTACTGAGGTAATAAATCAATTGAGAAGTGTCTGAGTTTCTACATAGACTTCTACAGAAACCGGCCTCTTTTCCAACCACACGTGTCGCCCCGAGCTGCACTTCCGCATTTGCTTCACAAAACTGCTCTCTGAAAATCTGGCCAAGTGGGAACATTTAGAATAAGGTCCTACTACTCGAATGCACCGACTCTATTGTGTTGATTACAGAAAAGTATTTATTTTGTTAAGATTTCACTATTAGAATATCCTGTAGGTGAAGATCCTGTAAGTGAACCCATATGACGTTACAGTATAATCCTTCTAAGATCCTGTAGGTTAAGATCCTGTAGGTGAACCTATATGACGTTACAGTATAATCCTTCTAATATCCTGTAGGTGAAGATCCTGTAAGTGAACCCATATGACGTTACAGTATAATCCTTCTAAGATCCTGTAGGTTAAGATCCTGTAGGTATACCCTTATGACGTTACAGTATAATCCTTCTAAGATCCTGTAGGTTAAGATCCTGTAGGTGAACGCTTATGACGTTACAGTATAATCCTTCTAAGATCTTGTAGGTTAAGATCCTGTAGGTGAACGCTTATGACGTTACAGTATAATCCTTCTAAGATCCTGTAGGTGAAGATCCTGCAGGTGAACGCTTATGACGTTACAGTATAATCCTTCTAAGATGCTGTAGGTGAAGATCCTGTAGGTGAACCCTTATGACATTACAAGATAATCCTTCTAAGATCCTGTAGGTGAAGATCCTGTAGGTGAATGCTTATGATGTTACAGTATAATCCTTCTGAGATCCTGTAGGTGAAGATCCTGTTGGTGAACCCATATGACGTTACAGTATAATCCTTCTAAGATCCTTAGGTGAAGATCCTGCAGGTGAACCCTTATGACGTTACAGGATAATCCTTCTAAGATCCTGTAGGTGAAGATCCTGTAGGTGAACCCATATGATGTTACAGTGTAATCCTTCTAAGATCCTTAGGTGAAGATCCTGTAGGTGAACCTTAATGACGTTACAGTATAATCCGTCTAAGATCCTGTAGGTGAAGATCCTGTAGGTGAACCCATATGACGTTACAGTATAATCCTTCTAATATCCTGTAGGTGAAGATCCTGTAGGTGAACCCATATGACGTT
>JACXGM010011780.1:0-24669 GCA_016801145.1 Umbra pygmaea
GTGGTTATACCATGAACACGGCTAGTCACACTATAGAATTTGCGTACACGAAGTCAGACCAGACGTGAGATTTTATCGCAGCCTACGATCACGTTCAAATTGATAAATCCCTTGCTTTGCGTAAGAATCGCCGTACGCCCGTCGTACGCCTGTTTTAGGTCGTACGCACGTTTCATAAATGAGGGCCATTGTGTCTGTGGTAATGTTATTTTACTGTATTTGAAGTGTGCAAGCTGTATTTAGTAGCTAGCTGAGTGGGTAAATTACTATACCTTACTAAATATAGGCTACTCTTTCTAGATAAAGAAAAATGGATGGGATCGCATCGCTTTTCAGCCGCTTTCGGGCTGTAGTGCCGGTTAATTTAACACGTAGATCCCTTTCATAATCTTCAGACCTAAAATGCCGACTGCAAACGACTCCTTCTTTTTGGGCTTGCTTGTAATTTCTGCAACCAGGTACATAACACCAAACGGGTATAATGAATAGAAATTAGACTACAATATCAAAAACAAATATGTATAACTTTCTAGCGTCAAGCTCTGCATAGGTGTGCTGTTGAATTGCCCATGTTTCGTGTCGGTGCGTTTAAACGGGGACGGGCACTAAATTCGCTTGGAATTCTGGGAATGTGGTAGCTCAAGTTTAGACGGATACAGAAGCACCCCAGTGGATGCGAAAGGAACTGAAATATACTATCGGCTTTTCTCTGATATATTGAAAAAGAACAGACGTGTATATGACATAAATCATCTATGGTAACGTTTGTAAATGGTATACTATGAAACTTATTTACTGTGGAACAATCCTTTAATATTCAGTAAGTAATGCTTTAAAAGCATGTAGATGCATTGTTAAGATAGCAATTAACTAATTACAAGTTACATAACAAGTTTTACTGACAAAATATAAATAATCAAGCTTTACTAGCAGAAGCATGCATTATCAAGCTTGTAATGTATGGTTAAAGAGCCCAATAGAAGGGATCAGACATTTTAATAATTAGCAGAGATATCAAAACTATTTAATAAATTATTAATTACAAATAAATAATGGTTTATTATCAACTGTAAGTGCTATTAAGCTATGAATTAACTAACAAATATGTATGACTTTACCAAAAGGATCACAAAGTACTGAACTGGTACTTTATTGTCAATAAGTAATGCTTTATAAGAACATGCAGTTGTTATTAAACTAGTACCTAACTAATGAAAAGTTATGATTTTATGAATTAAAGAAAACGTTTAAATCAAATTAAATCTTTACTAGTATAAGCATTCATTATTTAGCTTTTATAGCACATAAAGGGACATCCTCTTGTGCAACTTTGTGTAAAGTACCTTGTCCATCTTTCTGTGAACATCAGTTGAACATTAGTTTATTTACTAGCATTTTCCATAGAACAAAAGTGAACATGGTGTGTGATAACTACTTTGCTTCCAGGTCTTGCTTTGACTTGAACTTCCATTTAACCTCTATTTCATGACAGTGATTTAGACTGTTGAAATTAGCAGCTGGAAGTGTTGCGTTTTTTTTAGCATTTATCTATAGGGTTCCTCTGGTTTGTGAAAGGGAATTGTTTTCATTTTCATGACCTCAGACCTTTGCTTAGAGGTGCCCATGGTTGTTGAAACCAGGCATAACAACCTTCATAGTCTGACAGATTAGAAGTTATGAAGTTACTTCATAGTAGTTGTCAACGGTGTAGCACAAGATCCTGGGCCCTATGCACAGGCAGTCCTGATGGGCCCCCATGTTCCTCAACTTCAATATATTCCAGACTTTAAGGGCCCCCTCTCCCCTGTGGGCCCTGGTAATCAGTATTGGTTTTACCCCCAGTCCGACGCCCCGGTAGTTGTTAAAAACTGGAATTGACATTTCGTGCATGATCTGACTAAAAGCTTCTGTGTTGGATTCACAGTGTGAAAAGTATTGGTGGCTGGGCAATGTAGTTGGATAAACCATGTGCCCGCCCCTTGCCATCCCACAGATCTGTCCAAGGAGTTGCGGAGCTGCCGACAAGACAGGATTAGAGGGAATTGGGAGGGGAGACAAAAGAAAAAGTTGAATTGACTAAGACCTAATGAGTATAATGTTTCAAAAGGGTGCTTAAATTTCGCAAATGTTATGTTGACTCTAGTTTATGACTTTGAATAAATGCAAATAAATCATAATACTCTTAAACATAATACTATTAAATGTTGCAGAAAGGTGTCATGTTTCACATTGTATCATGTAGCGGTCAGGTCATCTTCTGTTCTGTAACATATTCTCTTAGCATACAACTGGATGTCTAAACTGGAGAACATGTTTTGGCTTTGAGTCAAGTGATTTTTTCAATCTATAATTCAGTACACGTGTCACATGTTTGTCTACCAAATAGATTCTTTAAAAATAGTACATTGACTTTACTTTTGTTTTCCTAAGAGAGGCCTGAGCCACCATCCATGGTATCCTCCCCTTTAGGTATTGGAGAATCAGTTAGCATGCTAATAAAAGTACATTGGTTGAGTGGTTAGCATGCTAATGACAGTAACTGATGTAGAAGCATGAAATCAATCAACCACCAAACACTTCAGCATAATCACCTGAAAATCATACCAGGTCTGTGAACATATTAATCATGGTGTGTGTGGATCTTTATGTGTGCATGATTGTGTGAATGTCTTTCCAATTTATGTGTGTATTGTATTTGAATAAGGGAAATCTACGCTTCTTCTGAGGTCTAATTAACTTCTAATGGAGAGAGTAGGGCCAACCCAATCAGTTCTAGACACTTAAAAAAGTAATTTCAACACTCACAGTGTACAGATTGACAATGTGAGTTAACAAAACACATCATCCCAGTATTTGTTACTGTATTTGTTATACCCTAAACCTTTATTTAACTGTGGTTTGTCAAGTATTTCGTCTTCAGAGATCTTCAGCCTGCGTTCTCCACCCAAGTGTACCATGTGTAAGTATTTCACATCAGATTAACGCAGTGCATTTAACACACTGGGGTAGAAAATCCCTGACGTCCATCTATCTCCACACTGTCAAAACCTCTAAATCCCCCAGGATGCATTGTGCTAGATAACATTTGATTAAACCCTTGTATTGCTCCTCAGGGAGTGTCAGTCCTTGTTGAAGAATGTCCCTGAATGTTTCTGTGATGGCCTGTAGAGGAGCGCTGTTGGCTGGCAGGGAGGCGAACCTGCAGTGATGTCTGGAGAATGTTTTTCACCATTTGCAGCCTGTCTTTTCCATGATCTGGTGAATGATGGTTAATCAATAGTGAACTCATTTCATCTGTAGAGAAATACTCCCTCAGCCCAGATAAATCTTTTTAACAGGCTTCCTGGAGGATTGAACAGAGCAGTTTCACAACAACTGTGCAGTGTCTTGCGGGGGAACAGCTAGGGTGCATCCCAAAGACACTCTATTACCTACTGAAAGACTGGACTAGAAGAGCACACTGGTAAAAAGTAGTGCAAATGAGTAAAAGGGTGTCATTTGTTACTGCGTTCATAGCCTGACTACTCCTGACTACTCCTCCAGGCTCTATTTAGCATAAGCAGCATTGTATATACTGTAGCGTAGAAGCAACTAGCATCATCAAAGGACTGTATGTTGTGGATGAACTAACCATGTACCTTCTTCATTGTTACTTCAATGGAATCTGAAGCTCTGTTTTGCCAGCATTTAGCCAAAATATTTTTTTTGGTTAAAACTAAAAAGTGATCCAGCTGGGAGGAGGCCTCAGGGAAGACCCAGGACTAGGTGGCGAGATTATATCTCCAACCTGGCCTGGGAACGCCTCGGGATCCCCCAGTCGGAGCTGGTTAATGTGGCCCGGGAAAAGGATGTTTGGGGTCCCCTGCTGGAGCTGCTGCCCCCGCGACCCGACCTCGGATCAATGGATGAAAATGGAAAATGGATAAAAAGTGATTTGACATGATATCAGAAAGGCATGTTGTAAATGCCTTGACCAAAACCCTGCCACTTTATTCATAAAAGTGGGTGAAACCTGTTCCTTGATGGGAACCTTGATACTATGAACCTTGACCAAATAAATGTATTATCTTGATTTTAGTTAGCATTGTTTCAGGGTGAACTATATTCAAAGGGTATTAACCATGATTCGCTATCTGTCTCGGATGTGCCTCCAGTTGGTTATAACCACCCTCAGGTGCAGCTCCCACCTTGAGCATGGTGCTGTAGCTGGATTGGTTTTTAATGGGCTGAATCGTTTGGATGCTACTATTCTGTGTCTTCTGTTAGTAGGATGTGTTTAGAACATTTCTTTCTCACACTCTCTACCTCTCGTTCTCTCTACCCCCTCTCTTTGTCTCTATCACACTCTCTCTCTGTTTTGTCTGTCTCTCTTTGTCTGCCTTGCTCTCAACTATGCTCACAAAAATGCCAACATGTTGTGCAAATGAAGCTGTCAATTGTTGTCATTTTTGACAATGTGACAAAGTAAATCCATTTAAACTAAATATATACTTTGTCATGAAAATATAGATGGATGGATGTAGTGTGATTTGCTTACACTCTACTGGATGATTTGGTTATCTGAAGTGCAGGTAAGTTTTTAAAAGTGTTGCAAAATGTCAGTGTTTTCCAATAACTTCCCAAGAATATATAGCTACATGTATAAATATGTGTTCCTGCACAATTTTCAGATTTCAGAAAATAACCACTTCTAAGTGAAATCATGGTGCATTAGAACATATGGCTTGCATGGTTTGTGTTTCTAGGGGTGGACTGTCCCTTAAAGGTAGTATTTTCTTTATTAAATGATACGATGTCAGGCATGAATGGGCACCCATCTAACACACAGACATAAGGGTAAAGTGTAAGTAAGCAATGCTGCCAAACTGCTCATAATCATTGGAAAGTGGAGAGAAAGTGGAGCACACCATGTCACCACTCAACATTTGCTCACCTTGTCATCACCACAACATCTGCACACCATGTCACCACTCAACATCTGCACACCATGTCACCACTCAACATTTGCACACCATGTCACCACTCAACATTTGCTCACCATGTTATCACTCAACATTTGCACACCATGTCATCACTCAACATTTGCTCACCATGTCACCACAACATTTGCTCACATGCATTAAAAAGCTACAGCAATCATGTAACCTTGCCTCAATTCACTATGAAACTGAAAGATGGGCATTTTGCTGGAAAAGCTTCTTGGTTAAAAAGCAGTCTTTGAGTCAGGGAGTAAATTATTGTTCTCTGTTTATTACACACCCCTTGTGTGGGACAGGCTTCCCCTCTTGGCTTGTATAGCCTTGGGGACTGAGCATTCTAGCACGTTCAAGTTCCTTACAGACCCTTATCTCATCAGACCTGTGATCACATGTCAGCAGGTCCCCTTAAACATTCGGTCATCCTCTAGATCTTATGAGACTTGTGACCTTGGATCACATGATGCCAGCAGGCACCCTAGACATTCGTTCATCTTTTAGTATTTACCTTGCTTCATGAAGCACAAACTATGTTACCCTGTCATTCTAGCCTGAATGGTAAAACACATACTGTGTATATATATCAGAGATGGGGACTCAAGTTTGAGACTCTGACTCGAGTCGCACTTAAGTCGCACACACAGTGACTTCAGACTTGACTTGAGACTCGTCCTCAAAAGACTTCAGACTCGACTCGGACTCGAGATGCGTGACTCGTGAACAACATTCATTTTTAGGAATCGTCTGATAAGCTGAATGTTATTTCCCTCTCCGCATTATAAAATACCTACGTAACCTAAGTACTACGTAATATGTGTGGGTATATGCTGCGCATGGCCACAAGTGAGAGAGGACAACACAAACATGTCGACCGCACCGGCATCTATTGTGCCATTCTTCATAAGCTCTGGCTTTAAAAACATCATACAACAAAAGAAGCACTGAATGCTAAATATGTGCTATTAGGATAAAGGATTCTGGTTCAACCACATCTAATTTTACCAGGCACCTGAAAACGCACCCTAATAGGTTAGCAAACTTCTTTAGCTCAGCATTGGCCATCTAACATTAGCTTGCTTCTTGTTTTGGCTATGTCCATGGCAACGGTAGGTTACTCCGACTGTCATTCGCTAGATGTTATGAAAAGATGAATGAGCGTTTGTTTGCTTGCCAAACTTGTGGTAGTTGATGAACGTAATCATTTACATCCCACTGGTTGCCACCACGTTAATTAAGTGGCTATAAAACAGGTTACAGGTTAATTGTTAATCATGTAACGTTACATGTTTTATATAGTTAACGTTACACTGGACTTGAGATTCTGGGGGATGTGTTGACTTACCATAGTTTATAACCTGTCATTAGTTGTAGACGCAGTGCACATTACATGGTTGTGCTTTTTACCATTATTATTGCTAATACTTTTAGAGTAACTGTCTAATAATTGACTTTGTGTTTGGCAGCAATAGTGTTTTGCATTTTGCTACAATTAGTTTTTTTACAGTTTGCACTAATTGGGAGGAGGATGTTAATTATGGCACGGTGAGGTATAATATTTTCTGTATTAATTTCTCATGGCCCCACAGAGCCTGCACAATAGGAGGCAAGGTCTGTCATTATGATTCAGCAACAGACAAGCACATTCTTTCTTCTTTAGTACCTCAATATTTGGTGTGAACAATCCTGTATGTCCATGTTATAAGGCAAAATATAGTTATTAATTTTAAACTAAAGTATTCCTGGTGTTTTTTGTCATATATTGCAATAGCCTGTTTACACTGATTATATACCAAACAAATCATCAAAGCTACTACAGTTTTCTAAAAGATAAAGTAGTCATAATAACATACTGTATTACATTTACATGTTTTGAATTTCTTATACTGTATAGCTATGTAGTGTTCGAAGCAGCCTGGAATACAACACTCATAACCATGAGAGACTTGAGACTTGACTTGGACTCTAGCTCAAAGACTTGAGACTTGACTTGGACTCTAGCTCAGAGACTTGTGAGCATCTCTGATATATATATATCAGCCGCGGTCGGTGGATCTTAATTGGGGAGGACGGGCTCGTATTACGCTCAGAACCGGAGTGAATGGAATGTGTGCAAATCAAAAAAACAATTGGTTTTGTTCGTTGCGCACCATTCCATTCACTCCAGGATGTGCGCATCTGGTAAGACAATCACACAACGGTGGCCTACATAAATTGACAGGGCGGCGTGAAATACCCTGCGCTACATTGCCTAGCGATTGATTTATGGGAATGGGCATAGTCCGTTCACTGGTAGCATCTCACGTCCCAAGTCGACTAAATGTCGGAGCAGAGCTGAGGTACGGGGGGGACCCTCTTCAACGAGTGGGCCGTACATCCAGACATACCTCAGATGATCTCAGAAAGATTCGGCAGGGCACAAGTAGACTTGTTTGTGTCAAAGGAAAATGCACAGTGCCCAATGTGGTTTTCCCTGTGTCGCACAAACAACCCTCCTCGGGGAGTGGATGCGTTTGCGCGCCCCAGGTGGCAACAGATGAAACACTAATTGAGGAAATCATTCACATTTAATTTTTAAAATCATTTTTTTTTAAATCATTCAGTTTTAGAAAACACCTAGCCATACACTCATCGATCAGCTGAGCCTATTTATACATATCAGCTCAATACAGCCATTTGGTTAAAGTAATCGTGTAATTAACTTGCTTCCACCATAATATTTGTACTGTAAATAATTTGTCTAATCATGATATCATGATCTTCCATTACCAAAACAACCAGTGCTTGCAATCCTATCTATGGTCTCGTATCACACCAAAAGGCCATAATTCAGCCAAAATTCTGTTTATCTCGTTTGAACGACTTAGTATCTCGTTTGAACGACTTAGTATCTCGTTTGAACAACTTAGTAAAAAAAATGTAAGAATTTTTTTTTTCAATCTCATCATATATAAAAACATCATCATCATCTCATCAAAGTCTCAGTATTGAATATATATTACTATCAGCACACAAAACTACACAATTAATCATGACAGCAATACCGGTGACTTAAAAAAAAAAAATGTTTCAGTCACCACTTCAAGTTGAGAGTGGGGTATCCATGGAATTGTCCAATTATGTCCCTATTTTACACGTCTTAATAACAGGGAACCTTTCTTAAAAGACAATTCTCACGCAAAATGACCCTAGGGGTTAATAACACATGGGTACCGAGTTGACAGTTCTCTGGGATATATTTTCATCGAATGTGCCCAGTTTTAGTGCAAACCTTATAACGCTAGTTGTGAGGGCATGGATGAAGTAACAAGAAATCGCTATTTCATGACAGAATGTACAGTACTAACATTAGAGTAGTAGCCAGGGCAACATTCAGGGTGACTGCTAAAGCATTTTCCATGATTGTATTTTCCTTAGAAGATACAAGGTAAAACTACAATGTTAATATCTATTTCGTGAGCGGAAAACCATTATATCAAAACTAAATTATACTGACCCCTATCCCAAGCCCGTATCACTGGTTCCAATCCATATCTAGGCAAACGTTTGCAGGATTTTCGTGCAATTTTCTAGCCATGACCGGACAGACTTGTTTTCGGTGTCTTCCCGGAAGATATATTTTTACCTAGGCTGACAGGGTGGGACCTAATGTTCTCGCCAGAGAATGCTTAAGAGGCCTGGCCGCCTTTGTCTCTGGGTCTTTCTGTAATTTATAGCAAGATATGGGAGGCCCGTGCACTAGGATTCGCATGTTAAATAGTATTAAATACATACACTCACCTGTAATATATTTCATCTGTGTCAGTATTGGTTCTTCCACAGTTGTCTGTGTATTCAAGTGTGGTTGTATAGTTGATGAATGTTTAACCTGTCAAGCTTGGCCACACATGCTTGAATGAAGCCTGTTATCAATCTTTGATCATTACGCACTTGCAGAAGAGTTGCTGAGGAGACAAGGAGACAAGTCAAAGGAAAAGATTTACATGACCAGATGGTAAGGGAAAAAATAAATAAAATAAAAAATACTACTAAGCACAGTCAGGCCAATAATCAAAAGGTTTCAAGGGGACCCATTTACAAAATGCTTGCATGCATTGAGAAGAAGACAATAAGGCAAGCAATAATTCAAGCTCAGAGTTTCAGAACTTTACAGTCTGGTGATAACTTGGGTTTTTCATTAGTCTCAAAATCAACTGTTAGATGCTACCTTCATGTCAACAAGGAAGGATTGCACAAAATAAGCCCTTACAGAGCTCAATGCACAAATGGCAGTGCCTGAACTAACCAAGCGCATTTGGAACAATATAGCTTAATAGTAAAACGTGAAGGTAAAAAATGGAAATTGTGGCACATAACATAATAAATGTTTTCAAAATGGTTCCCTAAGAGAATTTCTGAGCTGAATGGTTGACTATAAAAGTACATAGCCAACTTTACTTATTTGGACTTGTGACATTCTGCTTTTATTGCACTGCTTCCCCATCCGGAAAATATACACTGCACATATGCGCTGAATGACAGAACAATCCTCGGCCAACAACCAAGACTTAATCTGCAGGGCTAACAACAAAGACCATATTTGCAGGTGTGCAATCTACCGTAAACCGTAAGGAGTTGCCAAGTTGTGACAAGAAAAGGCAAGGTTTTCTGACTTCCACCTCAACCCCAACTTGGGTGGCTGATCCGATTATTGCTGCACCCAGGCAATTATATTTGACTCACGTACACAAATTGGGGAATACTAGCACAGAGTACTATATTGAATGTTGTTGGTGGAACCTGTAGCTTTCCTTAATGATAAACACAGACAGACACACTTTGATTTGCATGCCACGTCACATAAAATAACATACAAAAGGCTTCCATAATGATTCATTTAACAGTGTTGGGTCCCTATTAACTGTGTAAGATAAGACTTCAGTGCTTTGGGTTATCCTTGAGCTCCCCAATGTCACACAGGTTTCTACGATCTTGGGTGTGTTTGTGTGAGTGATTGTCTGTGCTGCATCTGCAACACCCTGAGAATTGAGTCATGGCTGGGGTTTTACTTCACCGTGAACTGCATCTTAATTTACAGCTTGTCCTTAAAATATTTTTCTGGGGGGGGAATGTGCCCCAGACAATAAACCCAGCATTTCAACTGTGCTCTGTACTCTCATTTGCTACTAAGTTGGTCCTCAGTACAGAAGAATTGAAAGTCTGAGCTCTCTCTGGCTGAGATTAATGTCTCCCCTTTTCTAGCTTTCTTTTTCTCTCTTTCAATATTTTTATGTTTTTATCTTATTATCATTTACTCTTTTTCTCAATTTGAACATAATAAGGCCTGATGATGCAATAACGGGAAACCCACGTACCCAGTTCCAAACTTCCCCAACATATTTGCTAAATGATAAAAAATAATAAATTACATTGTTTGGACCATGATTAATTTGATGTTGGTGTTGCAGAAGGTTTTTCCCTGTCCATAAAAAGGTCAGAGTGCTGTGAATGAACCACAGCAAATAACGTATAGGCCTATACTGCCCTCATACTCCAAAACATTTTTTCATTGCAACCCTCTAAACTGGGACATGTCACAAAGAGGTGTGGTTTGTTGTATTTAATATACTGTAGCAGACTCCAGGAAGTAGACAGAAGTAAGGCAGTTGCAGGTGAATTGTGTAGCGAGTGCACAACAGTATATATTTAGCTTTACTTATGCTTTCTAGAACCATAGGTAGTTACAGAGCGTACGCATTAACTCAACTGAAACAAAACAGGAGGCACAATAAATATAACTGAACTCTATGCTCTATAGCGGCATAGACGCTAAAACAACTGGCTAAATATAAAAAGCGTACGCATTAAACTCCAGCTACAACACACTCTTATCACAACATACCTAGTTGTAGTATTTCTTCCTGGGAACAGTAAGCCAACAGAGACAATGTATCAAATAATGAACTGCGCCTGTCCTTTTGCGTTTTTTGGCGGATCGCAACCTTGCATTCAGGTGCATACCGCCACCTTCTGTAATGGAGTGTGTACAATCACGGGGTCACATACTGGAGGCTAATACATCATATTCTAAGACACAATCCCATGAGATTAAGAAAGTGAAAGAGAGCCTTACAACTACCCCACGTCTTCATGCATTCCTATAATCCCTTCCAAACTCCAGCCCCTTCCCAACTCCAGCCGCGGTCGGTGGATCTTAATTGGGGAGGACGGGCTCGTATTACGATCGGAACCGGAGTGAATGGAATGGTGCGCAACGAACAAAACCAATTGTTTTTTTGATTTGCACACATTCCATTCACTCCGGTTCTGAGAGAAATACGAGCCCGTCCTCCCCAATTAAGATCCACCGACCGCGGCTGCCCAACTCATACATCCCATTGGGCAGTTGGCGCCTCTCAGACTCATTATTGGTACAGTGTAGAAGGAGATGCTCCACATTTTCAGGATCATTAAAAACCTCACATTTATCAGACATGCACTTTGCCATTAAATAGAGAGAAGATCTTAGCCCAGTATGTCCAAATCGCAACCTAGAGAAGACCACTTCCTCACATCTACACCTACCGCTGAAAGACCTCATGGCAATAGAGCTCTGCAGACCAGAAAAATGCGTCCCTTTGGTATCTGTATCCCACGTCCTCTGCAAGATCTCCCTCACTACCCCTTTTATTAACGATTTGGCTTCTCCTTTACCAAATGAAACCCTCAGTACGTCAACATCAGACAATGTCAGCGCTTTTTTAGCTAGTTCATCCGCCCTCTCATTTCCCTCTAAACCAACATGAGCAGGAACCCAACAAAACTGAACTGCAATACCAGATCCAATCAGTCTCAGCATCAACAAATATTTCCAGCAATAAATCATCCCAAACCGTTTCTTTCGAAATCAAAGTGTGAAAAGCTGCAGTAGAGTCAGAACAAACGACTACTCTCTCAGATCTCACCGCTTCTATCCACTGCAACCTTAAATTCATAGCAACAATTTCTGCGGTGAATATAGACAAATTATCATCAAGTCTTTTGCATATCCTCACATCAAACTCAGGTATGTACGCTCCTGTTCCTACACGCCCACTAACCGCGCCTATCCCTTGTTCACCTGAGCTGTTATACACACAACCGGTGCTACGTCATAGAATGCCTCTGAACAGATTGACGCCCACTTATGGGGGAAAACAAACCACCATCCAGTCAATGACAGTATGCATACAGTATCGGATCAAGAAAGTGGACTAAATACAACTTGCCAAAGAGTTGTTGTTTGGTTGGGTGCACCACAATGTAAGAAAAAAAAATTAACATGCATTATTTTGCCATGTAAAAAGAAATATGCAGAAAGAAGGCAATTATGGCTGCAGCTAGCTGTACTGTTCCATCGAGTAGACTGTATCTCCACACACTTATGTTTGTGGACAACATTTCATAACAGGTAGGCCTAAGAAATTAATATTCAGTGACATGTAAAGGGGTTATAACAGGGGATGGGTGGAAATAGGTACGTAAGTATTTTACTTTTATTGGCATAATCATAGCTAACGTCAGTGTCTTGTGATTATAAGTATGCAACCTTAAACATAGGCTACAGTTTATTTGTATTGCTGTCCAGAAAAGTGTACTCAGTACTCTAAATATAAAGACAATATATACATTTAAAGCTGTTTACTTTAAAAAACGAAGTAAAATCATTCACTGGCTTAACACCTGGTGACTCGATGAGGTACGAGTAAATGTCCGGGTAAGACACCTCTGACCACTGGGTCGGGTTGTTACACCAATTTGACACGGGGAGAATGAAGTGACATGTTTTGAAATTGACCAAATTAAGTTTGTGTATGTATCTTTCATGCTCTATGGCAGGCAGGGTGGACATATAATTACTTGACATATTAGTGATTTCGTAAGTTATTCACGCCTGCTGGCTGAGTATGGACGTTGTTTAGTGCTGCTATTTTGTATTGAAGCCTAGTCAGGGGCTGTTTATCAAAACCAAGAATGCAAAGAACAGACTTGCTAGTTGTTCTTGGAAGAATGAACTCACAAGGTGACAAGCGCACAGAACGCTGCTGACAGTTTGAGACGATGTGTTCTAGCTGGTATTGCTCAATAATACCCCCCTCTCTTTACTAATGTCCTTCTATTCAAGCACAAAGTTGCCCGAGAAGTACAAAGACTCCTTGCTCCTTGTTTGGATTAGCTTTGGTTTGCCCGATTTAGCATCAGGTCGATGTTCTAATCTAATAATGAAAAGACTGCTGCAAATTCTCAAAATTATTGCTTAAATTATTTTTGATTAATTGATTAATTCAGTGACAGACACACATCCGCTATCGACCAATCACTGCAGGCATAGAACATAAACTCATACTATATCATCCATAGCAATGGGGTCAACCACACCCTTACTCTTAGCGTAAGAGTTGTCAGAATTCCTTACTAAAAGTTGGTCTTAGTAGCTCTGTAATTAGGTTTTAAGAAGTAACTCTTAGCTAAAATCATTTAGTGCTCTTTAGGAGTCCTTTTAGCGGTAAGATAAAATGTTTTGTGAATACAGGCCCTGGTCATTAGTTCTATGTCAAGGAACCCACATATTTACAGGAACCAGAATAATTCACATTTTTTAAAGTTCAGTGACCTACAGTGAATAGACAGATCCCGATCTATCAAGCATGGTTACAATATATTATAACACTGTGTAGTTTTTACCAATAATAACACCACATCTTTTAATAATAACACTTCACATTGTTATAATTATGATTTACTTCTACACAGTGTTATACTTTAAACCTGCACTATGTACCTTGTCGAAAACTACAACAACAAAAAATAAATGATGTTTTAGGACTAGTAAACATTAGAAACTAATATATTGGATCTATGGGTTGAACATTTTTTATTAAAAAATACAATAGTAGAATATTAAAATCGATATTTCACAATATCTAACTAGCAACAAATGCATATTATGGATGAAATATTTTTGGAAATTGGTTATATTGTCCCTGTATTATTCATGTGTCCAGTAAAAATATACAGTATATGTACAGTACATAAAATAATTTGAAAAATATACGCAAAACTCAAGCCGACAAGTCAAATGAATGTAACGTTACATAGTGCATTCAACACTGACAAATTTGCTGTGCAGTTCTTCCTCCAATGTTGTAGTAAACATCACATTTTAAAGTCAATAGTAATCTATTGTGTATTTGAAATGAGTATACATCTTACATTTTATTGCTAGAAACAGATGTAACTAGTTAACAAATAGATACTACTAAGTGCATTTTCAAATGCACTGGTAAGCAATAAATAACCAAGGCACAAATCAATAGAATTAACTTTCTTTACAAACTGACAAACAAATGAACAAACAAACAAAATACCATAAATATTCAACAAATGACCCATTACACAAACCTTCACTAACCATGTATTAGCTAATGTTAGATGACAAGATGCTAGCCAGAGTTGCCATCCAAATGACTTAGCAATGTAAATGGATGGGCAGGAGATAAGACAAAGAAACCTGCTATCAATCCTCTACTCCAATTCACCTGCAGCTGCAGCACCAGATCTGTTTTGCCAATTAGCTAATGACTCTGAGCAAAGAATGTGTAGATAGGACTACAGATACATTTAATGACAAGAAAGAAACCCTCACTACCTGCTTTAAATTCTCACCTCAACATACAAATAAACACATTAAATCATGCAGGGAAGCAGAGAAGCAATAAGGCATGCTCACACACTGCTGTCTCTTATTTTGCATACCCTCTACATCTAAGACATGAGTTATTCCTTCATTATGAACTCATCCGCTCAGAGAGCAGGCAATTACACCCTTGACCACCTCAGGAGTGGCAGCACACAAACCGAACCATCTCTGTTTACAACACACCCTCATTCATCATATCAGTTTTATTAACGCAATATGCTATTTTATCATGACTAGAGAAATATTCTATCGCATTACCATATTTTTCATGAAAAAATGAAATACTGTTATGGAGTGCCTATATTAAGCGGTTCCACTTTGTGTTTATTGTAGTTTTTTAAAAAAGAAGTCTGGATGCAGTCCGAAGCTGCTGATGCTTGTTTGATTAGTTTTGGGTAATTAGCAATTGATTATGCAATAGGTATTTGGTTCCCAGGTCAGTACAATTAGACTCAAATTATATTGTTTTCTTTTGGCAACAGGCCTTTACTGTCTGCATTTTGTTCTGCTTTTACTCAGAGGTAGAAAAGTGGGCTATACAAGGTGGTATTTAAAAATGTGGTGGGGCAACAGCAGTCTGTTTGTTCTGTTAGTCACCGGCATTAACTGAATTAGTCCCATTATGTGCTCTCAATCTACCGTACCTGTACATACTAATGGTATTAGATTGTTTTTACTGAATCAAGTCAGACTTCAGGGGCAGGGGTCTCAAATTTAGTTTAATGCCTTTCAAGGGCAAGGCTAAAGCACAGCTGCCTCCGAGCCACAATGTACAGGACTGTACAAAAGTCTTAGGCACCCTAGATAAAGTTTGACTCAAATCTAGTTGTAATGATTCAGTTTTGTGTTCTGCTTTAGTGTCTCATCAGAAAAGAGCAATGGATATACAGTCATATGCTAATGTTTAGGCATCCCTGACAATTTCCCAGATTTTCATTTATGAATATTTGGGTGTTTGTATCAGCAATTTCATTTTGATCTATCAAATAACTGAAGGACACAGTAATATTTTGGTTGTGAAATGAGGTTAATTGGATTAAAGAAAATGTGCAATATGCATCAAAACAAAATTAGACAGGTGAATACATTTGGGCACCCTTGTCATTTTGTTGATTTCAATACCTGTAACTAACTAGTACTGATTAATTGGAACACACAATTGGTTTGGTGGGCTCATTAAGCCTTGAACTTCATAGACAGGTGCATCCAATCACAAGAAAAGGTATTAAGGTGGCCAATTGCAAGTTGTTGTTTTCTTTTACTCTCCTCTGAAGAGTGGCAACATGCTCTCAAATAAACTGAAAACAAAGGTTGTTCAAAATTATGGTTTAGGGGAAGGCTACAAAAAGCTATTGCAGAGATTAAAGCTGTCAGTGTCCACTGTGAGGAACATAGTGAGGAAATGGAAGACCACAGGCACAGTTCTTGTTAAGGCCAGAAGTGGCAGGCCAATATCGGAGAGGCAAAGGCGAAGGATGGTGAGAACGGTCAAAAAAAGCCCATAGACCACTTCCTAAGACCTATAACATCATCTCGCTGCAGATGGTGTCACTGTGCATCGTTCAACAATTCAGTGCACTTTGCAAAAGGAGAAGCTGTACGGGAGAGTGATGGGGAAGAAGCCTTTTTTCACACATGCCACAAACAGAGTTGCTTGAGGTATGCAAATGCACATTTGGACAAGCCAGCTTCATTTTGGAAGAAGGTGCTGTGGCCTGATTTAACAAAGATGGAGTTATTTGGTTATAACAAGGGGTGTTATGCATGGCGGCAGAAGAACACAGCATTTCAAGACAAACCCTTGCTACCCACAGTAAAATTTGGTTGGTAATTCTATCATGCTGTAAGGCTGTGTGGCCAGTGGCTGTACTGGGAATCTTATTAAATTTGAGGGTTGCATGGATTCCAGTCAATATCAGCAGATACTTGAGAATAATGTAGAGAAATCAATCACAAAGTTGAAGTTACACTGGGGCTGGATATTTCAACAAGACAACAACCCAAAACGCTGCTCAAATTCTACTCTGGCATTTATGCAGAGGAACAAGTACAATGTTCTGGAATGGCCCTAATAGTCCCCTGACCTGAATAACAATGAAAAACTGTGGGTTGATTGTCCATGCTAAGCAACCATCAAACCTAACTGAACTAAATATGTTTTTTTCTAAAAAGGAATGGTCCAAACTACCTTCATCCAGAATCCAGACACATATTACAGGCTATAGGAAGCGTCTAGAGGCTGTTATTTCTGCTAAAGGAGGCTCATATACTAAATATTGATATGATATTTCTGTTGGGGTTCACAAATTTATGTACCTGTCTAATTTATTTTTGATGAATATGGCACATTTTCGGTTCATCCAATAAACCTCATTTTATTACTGAAATATTACTGTGTCCATCAGTTGTTTGATAGATCAAAATGAAATTGCCAATCCAAACACCCAAATATTTATAAATGAAAATCATGGAAATTGTCAGGGGTGCCTAACCTTTGCATACAACTGTATTTCCAACCTTTCTTTCATTTGCCATAAAATGCTATGCAAGTGAGAATGATTTATACTTTTGTTACAGAAAGTAACATTCTGTAAAAGACAGCATTTCTGATTACCGTTTAATTATATTGGCCAGTACAGTACATGGTGACACAATGATAACAAACAGGTACATTATATAATCAATTAAAAGTTGAATGAGTGACACATTTTCTGGAGCTGAACTGCAGGTTTAAAGAAAATATAATGTATTCCACCCATTGAACAATTTATTTGTGGTTTTAGGGCAGGGAACCACAAGTGGTTGTCCTACTGATTTTTTTCCCCACAATGCATATTTAGTTACAGCATATACAGATGTCTCTCAGCTAATTTTGAGGCAAATCTACTGCGTCAAAACACAATAAATTAAGTCAATATGTAATGGACTATTACAAACAGATAGTGGCTCTAGACCGCTGTACTCGGTAAACGTAACCAGTTACGTGATCTGATCACACAATTTAGATTACTGTATTTGAACAGACAACACAGTTTTTTATATATTATTGTATTGACAGAGACATCACATTTTGAAAAGAAGCTCACCAAAAATTGGTTATAAAGATCTTACCTGTGTTCTAAGGAAATAAATGAATGCATGCGTACTTCGTGTTAAAATAACTAATTCTGATGTTTTCTGCAAATCTCTCTAGAGGCCGCATAGACTAATGGAGAAGTCACTGGGCTTAGTAACAAGAGGTTCCCTATTTGAATCATGGCAAAGGCTATATCTTGTTGATATTAACAAATAAACAAAGTTCACCGTTATGATGTCAGACTTTATAATAATATTTAATTTAGGTTAATGATTAAAGTCCAGTACAGTACGCTTTGCATTCATTCTTTTTAGTCATTTAAATTGGAACATTTATGTCATTACAGGAAAATATTAAACCTGTCAAACATTTTTATATTTATGCTAGGTTAATGATTAATGTCCAATACAATAAATAGAGTTCACTCCATATCCGTACTTCCTTGGTGAACACAAGTACTCGTTTATAATGTTTTTATTCTGACTGAAAAACCGAATAATTCACGTGGCAAAATGGGTTAATGAGTCGCCCTAGATGCAATAGGTTGTGGGTTTGAATCTCTTCTCTACCTGTAGAAATAAACAAATTTGGACAAACACAATTTCCCCAAAACAGTGATGATACATTTCCTTCTATATAAAAAAAAGGGCGCAGCCAAATTCTTTTTTTAAATTCATGCCAACCAGTCTCCTTCTCCAGGAGTTGGTCGTATCAACAGTAACTATGAATCGGAACGTGGAGCGAATCACAGTTCAGAATGTGTGTCTGTGATGTAGTTTGCGGGGACGGAAGTCTGTGGGTCAGTCAAATCGAATGAGGGGGGTTGTATTTAGGGAATTCAAAGAATGAGGATGGTGATCTTTTGGTGGGGGAGGTGGGACGCATTGTAATGTGAATGCAGCATTCACTGACAAACACTGACTCACAAACATCTTTAGATGTAACTTAGAGCTCAGAGTAAATAACAGTGAAATAAAGACTTCGGTTGATAATATAGTACATGTGTCAATTACTTATTTCAATGTGAGTTTCAGTATGGAATCAAGTCAAGGGCAAAAAGATAGAAACACATGATGATAAATTCCAATAGGTGAACAAAATATAGGCTTTGCCATGATTCGATCCTGGAACCTCTTGTTTTTAAGTCCAATGACTTCTCCATTAGGCTATGTGGCCTTTAGATAGATCTGCAGAAACATCAGAATTTGTTTGTAGACCACAGAGTCCACCCACGTTCATTTATTTACTTAGAATGCAGGTAATTACTTTGTTGAGATTCTCTCCAGAACGTGATATCTCTGGTGATATACAATAAAACCTATAACTCCTTAATGATACAGATAAATGCTATGTTAAGCAAGTCAAATTATGAATGGCTTTGAGCCAAACACAGCTTTGTGCAGCTGTTGTGCAGTCAAAACTATACTTTTTAAAATAAAACTCCCCCTGTGGTAAATGGAGGTGCGTATCACTAGTTACTGACAAGATTAGACGAGAAGCATTTGTAAATCACTGTTTTCCTGTCCGCACTATACACAGTTGTTGTCACTCAGTCACTAGTTTCTGTATTAGTCTTTGTGTGTCTTGAGTTAGCTGTGGTTTATTGTTTCTATGTAGGGTGTAAGGTTTGCGTCGATCTGATTCGTGTGAAAATATTTATATATATACAGTATCTCACAAAAGTGAGTACACCCTTCACATTTAATAAAATATATGGTTATAACTTTTCATGTGACAACACTGAAGAAATTACACTTTGCCACAATGTAAAGTAGAGAGTCCATAGCTTGTAAAACAGTGGTGTAGGTGACAGAAACGGCTTTCTTCTGGCACACCTTCCAAATAATCGATTGGCATGGAGGTGGCGTATAATGGTAGTTTTGGAGACTTCTTGACCCCACGATCCTACTCTCCTCTGTAAATCTCCAACAGTGGTCTTTGGGGATGTTTTTACTTCTCTTACTATCCTCCTTACTGTGCATGGTGGCACAATAAACTTAGGTAATCTTCCAGGCAAGTTTGTAACAATTCCAGTTCCTTGAACTTCTTTGAAATTGCCCAAACATTAGACATACTGTATGCAATGTCAGGCGAGCAGCTTTTTTATACAACTTTAATTACAAGAGCTGTAAAGACAAAATGTGTAGTACGGCATACTATTACATTTATAATAAAGGAAACCAGTGTTCGCGTATCGAAGTAACTCACTTCAAAATTTTAGGCTACTATAAATTATTTTAATTTGAAAACATATAGCCTATTAATATTTTTCTACAATTGATTCCATTTAGATTTAGCCTAATTAAACTTTTATCCTTTAGACTGAAAATGAAGATCTGCCAAGTGTCAAATAGCAGGTGAGGAAGGTTGAAGAGTTTTTCTTCCCCAAAACATAGTAAAAAATTTTTCTCTTTCTCCTGATTCATCAAAACACAGTTCAAGATTGACCAAAACAGTTTTAAAGTAAGCTATATTAAGGCAGAGATGAGGCCAGAATAATACATAGATTTACTAAATATCTTAGATGGCTACTACAGTATTACATTGCCCTATTCATTTTTGTAAGGTAAGCATAATAAATATTTTATACACTTCAAGCATGTCTACTGTTCAATAATAGTTTAGCGACGACATCATGTTGTCAAACCCTGCTTTTTAAAAATTTATTTAGAAATTTATTATAACAACAAATAACTCACACTATTAGAGAGCAACAAGTTCGATAAAATGACATTGCTGTATTGTTTTTACTATTTGTGCCTTCTCTGCTTATCTGAGTTGTAAGTAAAACATCCTATGCATTGTTGAGCATGAGTACTCTATATGTATATATATTATTACATTGTTCAACTCCAATCTATGTCCGCCTTAGCAAATAAGGAAGAACAAACATTGTTAACTACTGGATTCATTAAATACCAAAGTATATTTCTTCCTGCATGGTCTCCCTTCCTCTCTACATAAACTCACTGTGACAACTCCTGCCAATTCGCACCTTTAAAGCATAATATAAATGCAAGTTTCATGGATAAAAAAGATGATTACAACGACAATGTTTGGACATGTCCATTCTACTAAGTGTAAGGTCAGACATCACACAGCCCTAGTAAAGTAAGCTAAAACTCGCTGTGTTTTCAGAGTAGAGTAGTGTTTTAAACGGTCTAGCACCACTATGCATTGGTAATAGGCCATTTCATGTTGAATAAATGTACCGATTGGTGATGCGGTATGAGTGTAAGCAAATTAAAAGAGGGACATCTGTACTCTCTGTGGTTTTCGGATGCATTGGCAGGAAGACCATTGTGACATAAATCATCTAGCGTACAACACACTATTATTGGCATACCCAGCAGCTGTTTTGAAATACATTTTTTATGTGTTACTATTTTGTTACCAAATATCATATCTGAAATGTTCATGGAAATATACAGTATATAATTTGTTCAATGACATTTATATTGTATGTTATTTTTGTTTCAAAAAGATACAAAGTGGTGTTCTACCAAGTGTTTATTAGAAAGCTAGCAAGTTTGCTTGTCTTCTTCTAAAGGAAAAACCAGACTGACCAACATTTCCTTGCCCAGTGCACACTTATGTGGATTCTTAATGCAGGGTTGTTGCCGAAAAGGTTTCTTTCCAGTATACAGTAAAGTTTGACTTTAATGGTTGTTTAGGTGTAATATATTATTGAATACTAAAGATTTATTTATTTCTGGCTACTAGCATGTATATGGACATTTAGACAACTAAGCAATCAAATTTAACAACAGCCTTCGGTAAATTTTAGAGGTTAAAATAAGATATGACATGAGGTAGTGTCTGTCACCCTAGTCTAATTTAACGATTTGCAACTGGTCACACACAATTTTGATGCATCACCTTTAAAAAAAATAGGCCAAAAATGTATTAACCTTTTTACAGTACATTTATATGAATATCAGCTGACGTCTACCTGAAAGTGTATACTTGATAGCAAAATGTAATGTTTTTTTTCAGTGATGTAAATTTTGAACTTGAAGAGATTTTATTTCTCCAACTGGTAAATAATGACCAGTAATAGGGGCTGGCCAATAATAGACAGATTTGGCTATGATACGGTTTGTAGACACTACAAACCTTCAAATGATTTACTGTGAAATGTCCCTTTAAATGAAAGCCTGATTTCATCTTTTAGAAGGACAATGATCCAAAGCACACCTCAAATCAACACAAAAATGGTTCACTGACAACTGACTCAAGGTGGTTCCATGGCCATCCCAGTTCCCCAACCTAAACCCCATAGAAAGCCTGTAGGATTGGCTTTTAGAGGAGACCTTGCATCTGAAGGACATGGAGAGATTCTATATAGAGGAACTGTCTTAGTGTTCCCTTGTCATGTGTTGTCCAACCTCATTACGCATAATTTGCAATGATGGGGGGCCAAAAATGATGGTGCATATATTTCTGAAATATATTTTATTATAAAAATATATATTTTCAAATGTTTTACATCTTTTAAGGGTTTGAGAATTTTGAAGAGGATAAACAACATTTCTTTTCAAGATCTGTTTTGCTCATATTTATTAAGAGTGCCAATATTATACTGTATCTGTAGCAACTTCTCTTGTTGCTTTTCCAAAATAAATACTCCATTGCCCCCTAGTGCTGGAAAATAATGGTTTGTTCCTCCTTGATTGGGAAACATGTTCACCAACAATGTTCAAAAGTCAGCCTACTTCAACACCATTATTTTTTCTTTCCATATTTTTTTCGCTTCTTTTATTTGAGCTATTTACCTACCATATCACCAGAGTGATGGTAGACACCGGACAGATATGTGTTCAGGCTGAGAGAATCTGTGGTTGCCAGGCAGCTATCTGAAGAAAAAAATGTTTGAGTTGTCATTTCATGCTTTACTAGACTTGGCAAAGGGAAATATTGACATTGTTTGGGCAATTGTTGTTTGAAAATCATCCATTTTGATGATGATAGCAGCTAGTTTTCTATCTAACTTTGAGTTATATAGGGTTTCACGTACAGGTCGATATTGAGTGGGTAGGGGGTTTGGTCAAAAATGTTGTGTGTTCTATGGAGTGATACTGGAGAAATTTTAGCATTGTTTAATAGCCTACATTTTGATAAAGCAGATACTATGTAGCACAAACATGCCTCCAATACATTTTGTTTATTCAATTTTATTTTACTAGGTAGCCTATCTGTAAGCCGATTGAGGCCCAATTTTCATTTGCAATGGCAACCTAACAGTGCCAAACAATGCAAAGTTATAAAGACTACAAAAAATAAAGAATTTACAACGGAAAATCAAAGAAGTTATGTAAAGAGGTAACATAAATTACATCATGTATACAATAGGTGTTTTTACGTTATGAGTTGAATCTATACCTGTTATCATGTATACAGATGAAATAATCAATCAATCACATTTATTTATAAAGCCCTTTTTACAACAGCAGTTGTCACAAAGTGCTTTGACAGACACCCGGCACCGAGACCCCCAAAAGCAAGCAACACAAGTGATGCACAGTTGCTAGGAAAAACTCCCTAGTAGGTGGGACCTGGGAAGAAACCTAGAGAGGCCAGACTCTTCTGGCTGTACCTTCTGGCTGTGCTGCTGGCATAGAGCTATACAGGGCTCTATGCCAGCAGCATAGAGCCCTGTATTGCACTGCTGGTTTGCTTCTAAAGCTAAGCAGGGTCAGGCCTGGTTAATCCCTGGATGACAGACAAGTGCTGCTGGAAGTGGTATTGGAGGGCCAGTAGGGGGCACTCTTCCCTCTGGTCTAAAAATCATTCCCAATGCCCCAGGGTAGTGATGGGGACATCTGCCCTGCATAGGGTGCCGTCTGTTGGATGGGACGTTAAACGGGTGTCCTGGCTCTCTGTGGTCATTAAAAATCCCATGCCGCTTATTGTAAGAGTAGGGGTGTTTACCCCGGTGTCATGGCCAAATTCCCAACCAGGCCTCTCACTTCTATCATGGCCACCTAATAATCCCCGTCCTTCCTAATTGGCATATATAACTACTCACCTCTCCACCTGATAGCTGATGTGTGGTGAGCGTTCTGGTACAAAATGGCTGGCGTGCATCACCCAAGTGGGTGCTACACATTGATGGTGGATGAGGTGGGCTTTCCCCCTCACAGTGAAAAGCGCTTTGAGTTCCTTGGAAAAAATCGCTATATAAGTTGAATGCATTATTATTATTATTACCGGGTGGGGGATCTAAAGGTACACAGCCCATTGTAATAAGGTCACTTTGTTTATCAGTGTTCAATTATTGTCCAACAATAAAGATATGATGGGTGGGCTGTGACCATAGTCTTTATGTAGCATCAAATAAGGTTGTAACTGTAACAGTGATTCGCAATTATGAAGATACTTGGAAAACTACATCTAGATTATTGACCTGTACATTTAATTACCAAAGTCTATGATGGGAATGGTACATTTGTGGGATGTTACACATTTGCTAATCTATATACAGAAGGTCTGGTTGACCGTCGCTCTAAATGTGGCCTTCAATAGATTATAAGGTTACCACCCAAAAGCAGCAGAGCCAATCAATTGATGGAGTCATTCAGTAAAGTTACACATACAGTTGCTTGGGAGTAATGAAACAAGATTATTTTGTCCAGCTTTGTGTCTGACTACTTACCAGTAGTATATACTGTACAGTCAATGCTACTTACCCATCTGTTCCAGTAGTATATGCTGTACAGTCAATGCTACTTACCCATCTGTTCCAGTAGTATATACTGTACAGTCAATGCTACTTACCCATCTGTTCCAGTAGTATATACTGTACAGTCAATGCTACTTACCCATCTGTTCCAGTAGTATATACTGTACAGTCAATGCTACTTACCCATCTGTTCCAGTAGTATATACTGTACAGTCAATGC